>MAVT02000203.1:0-42674 GCA_001702395.2 Diaporthe helianthi | reverse complement strand
GGGGGGGGGGGGGGGGAATGGCTCGGAGGTCGTATTCGCCTATCATGTCTAGAGTCCACATACCGATACGTTTGTGGTATAGAGGAGAGGAGAGGGAGGGAAGGGGGAGCCCTCCTGCCACCGTCAAGCCCCCCGGGCACCATCATCATGGTGATGGTGGTGGTAAGAACTATGTACAACCAACAGCAGGCGACGAGACACTCGTCTTACTGTGGCCCCGACGCCACCAACGCAGAATTCGAGCGCCCTCCACCCCCCCCCCCCGGGCTCCAGAATGGGAGACGGTTACCACCATCAATACATCATCTCATCTCCTTCACTTAGACTACACACCACACCACACCATGCATGCAACTGCCTGCCGAGATTGTGAATCCTCCTCAACCGAGATCTGGAAATAGGACAGCCTTGTCTTTGGGGGCGGGGGGAGGACTTTTATATGATCAGCGTTGGGCTGGTTCCCCTGTGTGTGTGTGAGACTAAGGAAGTAACTAACTAACAATGTGAGATCCCAACCCCAGAAAAAGAAAAGAGAAAGGAGAGAAAAAACACATATGCTTCTTTAACTTGCTGCCTGCCGGTTTACCATGCATGCTTTGCTTGCACTTTTCGCCCTGCCAAATGCCAGTGAAAAGGGAACACACCACCAACACCACCACCACCACCACTGCCATCATCACAGCAATTTACAGTGGACTAAATAAAGCCCGAGGCGATGGCAACGCTCTTATTCATCTGGGTCACACCCACCACGTAAAAACGCCCCAATGTCCCCACAATACAAGTACTACAGCCACACACAGACATAGATATGGACAGAAACATTTGAACAGTGTCAACAACCCTTGACTCACTCTCCATCTCTGTCCAGCCCAGCCTGCTTGACGAGCGAGTAAAAGATGCCCCTTCGAGCAACGAGCTCCTGGGGCGGGCCGAACTCGGCGACCGTGCCCTTGTCGAGGACGACGACCCTGTCGCTGTCGAGGATGGTGTTGATGCGGTGCGCGACCGTGATGATGGTACGATTCGCAAAGAGGGGGCTGCGCAGCGTCTGTTGCAGCATCGCGTCCGTCTCCACGTCCACCGCCGCCGTCGCCTCGTCCAGGATCAGGATGTTGGATGGCGTTAGCATCGCCCGCGCGAGGGATATCAGCTGCCGCTGGCCCTGTGAGAGGTTCGAGCCTGTGGGGCAGAAGAGGTGGGTCAGCCCAGCCTGCCCAGCCATACATGCGTGCATTTTGTCATCATCATGCGGTCGTAATTTATCGTCACGTCTCTTTCTTTCTCCTGGTTTCCCAACCGCGGGCGGGGTTTTTTTTTGTGACTTCAATTTCCGCGCGAGAATTCCCACTTGGGTTGGTTACTCAATCATCGAGGTGATAATGTCAGACTGCGAAGCGAAGGCAAGAATGGAGGGGGGAATGAGGCGAAAGTGCGGGCAGGGCCATCCCGAGCGCACATTTGTCGGCTAAAGAAAAAGAGAAAAAAACAATGGGGTAGTGGCGTTGTTGGTGAGACGTCGCCCGCTGTAATACGAGCCAGATCGAGCATGTCTAACCAGGCCCCACCCCCAAAGTGTTGGCGCACGACGGATCGTCGTCCAGCCAGGACGGGTATGACCAGACGTGTGCCACGTGAGGATGCAAAGTACAACAGATAGCGCGTCGGTCGACGTGGGCTCGGGTGAGAAAGGGAACGCAGCACGAAGGGGGTTGGGGGGCAAGAAAGCCTAGAAGCTTGTGTGGATGGCCACGAGATCAGAGTTTCCTGCATGTAATGGAGATCATGCAGGGACTTCTCTTTTCGGTTTACGAGGAAAGCTGCAGATCAGAGATGACGGTGATTTGCCTGCCAGCCACCGACCCAGAGGCTCATCCTCGAAGGAGACTTGTCGGGCTGTCCGCCCGCTCTCCGCCGCCCAGTCCGTAACGTGCTTGTATGTGCCAGAAGAAAAAAAAAGGCAAAAAAAAAAAAAAAGGTGGCGGGTGACTCAGGCCGCTGTTACAGGTGATGATGCTGTGCAAGGCACGGGTGCATGAGGAAAGGGCCGAAGGAAAGCGAAGGGAGGATATAGCTGTATAGTTTGCACTCACCTGCTTCATGTATCCGCGCTTCGAGGCCACCGTCCATCTGGCTGACGTGGGGCTTTAGCCGGGCGTGCTGGCAAGTGAAACGGTCAGTAAACAGGATCGTACAGCCTAGTAGACCGAGTGCGCCACCGCATAAACGTTTCTTGCCATGTGGCAGGGCTATTGGAGAGAAATTGGCTCCCGTGTAACGACTTACCTCGAGAACGCTCCACAGCTCGGTATCCTGCAGCATCTGAATCAGCTTCCATGATCTCATGGCCGGAAGAGGGTTGAAATGTGTCAATCATGTCGGGGGGGGGGGCTTTGGTGGTGGCGGTTCCAAATTTGTTCATGGGCGTGGGAGGAGCTCGCCCTTCTGGGCGATGGGGACACCGGACGACACGAGAGGCGGGATGACTTACATCATGTACGTGACCAGGGTCTAGATTGTCCCTGACCGTCCCTTCAAAGAGAGCAGCATCTTGAGGTATTATCGCCAAGCGGCGGCGGAGGTCCAGCAGGCCGATGCTAGACGTATTAAGGTCGTCGATCGAAATGTTGCCGCTGGCCGCCTCGATGATGCGGAACAGGGCAAGCGTGAGGCTAGACTTTCCAGCCCCCGTGCGACCAACAACCCCAATCTTCTCATGCGACTTGATGTCGAGCTTGATGTTCTTTAGGACCAGGTCCAGGCCCTCGCGGTACCTTGCACTGTAGTTGTTGAAAGAGATGGTGCCGGAGGAGGGCCAGGCAGCCGGGGGTCGCTTGTTCGGGTTGATCTCGGGTGCCTCGCTGGGCAGTCTGGCGTACTCCAGCACCCGCTCCACAGACACGATGTTCGTTTCGACCTCGACGGTCTGGCGGACGATCCAGTTGAGCGACGTCGTGATCTGCAGCGCGTACGACATGGCCAAACCAACCGAGCCGGGGCTCAGCTTAGTACCGGTCGCGATGGCGAGAATGGCAGATCCTGCGGCTGCGAGGATGACCACGGCGCCGATGAACTCGAGGCGGATGGCCAACCATCTGTTGGCACTAATGGATGGGAAGAAGGCCTTGAGGTTAGAGTCTACCCGCCACTCGTTCTCACGCTCGAAGCGGTTTTGCTGGCGGTAGGCCCGAATGGTGGAGATGCCCCCCAAGGACTCCTGGAAATGAGCATAGATGGGGCTGCGGCTGACACTATCCAGCCGCTTCAACTCCCGAGAGGTTCTCAGATAGTACTTCTGGATCCAGATGTACATGGCCGCCAGCGGGATGATCCCGGCGATAAAGGCAGGCGTTGTGAAAGACACAACAGCCAGCGTGAAACCTGACTTGGCCACGTTGACGAAGAGCATATTGAAGGTCCTTGCCAGCACCTCATCCACACGATAAATGTCGGACGAGAATCTGTTCAGAATCCGGCCCGCAGGGGTCGTGTCGAAGAAGGACATTGGGCTTCTGAAGATGGCCTTTGCCATGCGTTCGTGCAGTTTCCGTGACGCCTCGATGGAGCAGAAGATCCAAAGGATCAACGTCTGGACGACCGTTAAGCTGGCGGAGCCGATTCCAAAGGCAAAGTATATGCCAATGTACTTCCCAGAGTCGTTGTTTGCGCCAGCTCGCGAATTCTCTTCTGACCAGTCTTTCAACCAAAAATTGCCTCCAATTGACGCGGTCTGGGCGGCCAGCAACGCAACCAAGTACACAGCAACAGCCAAGGGGTCATTCATCTTCGCGTATTCGCCGTAGACAGACCATTTCACCTTGCCTTGCTCACTGTGTTCCTTTGCCTGCCGGGTCTTGCTGGGTGCGGCCTCTTCGTCGGTCAGCTTGCCCCGAGGACCCCGGAAACTGGCGGTGCTCGCCCTTCTCAGGGTGGCCATGCTGTCTGACCGTCCATTGGACTTCCCGGGACGCGGGCCTGGCCGTATGGGCTGAAGAGAGCCAAGACCTTCTTGTGCTTCTTCCATCTCGTCCTTCTCGCGGTCGTTCTCGATCGAGGAGATCTCGCTGTCGAACGACTCGTTGCTAGGACTTCCGGCGCTGGCTGGGCCCGGCGTTGAGGGGCCCGAGTCTTGACCAGCGGACTTGTATATATCCGCGACTAGTCCACGCATCGCTACCAACTGCTGCAGAGTTCCTTGCTCGGCAATGCGGCCGTCACGTAGCATGACAATGTAGTCAGCCTCGCTCAAAACGGGGATTGCGTTGGTAGCCAAGACACGTGTCTTGCTCGCCAACAGACCTTTGGGTCCGAGGACATTATCGATGATGTGGCGCCCGACGTGGGCATCTACCGCGGAGAGAACATCATCCAAGAGGTAGACGTCAGACCGCGCGTAGACGGCGCGGGCCAGAGCGACACGTGCCTTTTGTCCACCAGACAGAGAAATGCCACGCTCACCGACAACAGTCTCATCCCCATCTGGAAGAACATTGAAGTCATCAAGCAGTGCGCATGCCTTTATTGTCTTCTCGTAGAAATTCGAGTCGTAACGGTAGCCAAAGACGATGTTCTCCTTGACTGTGGCATTCATGATCCAAGGTGTCTGAGCCACGTAGGCGACTGCGCCGTGTACTGTGACGCTGCCCTTGACCTTGTACAGGTCTCCTATCAGGCTCTGCAGGAACGACGACTTGCCGTTCCCCACCCTGCCCACAACGCAGGATAAGTCCCCCTTGTTAGCGGAGAAGGTGATGTCCTGGAGGGCGTTCCTAGCTGCGTCGTGGCGGTCCCAGGAGAAAGTGCCATCCTTGACCGAGATGGTCTCCTCGCCGGTCTCTTCAATAGCTGGCTTCCATGCGATAGCATCAGGTTGCAGCTCTTCCGCAGTCAGGTAAGAGGTCAATCGGCCCACTGCCACGGTAGCCTCCACGATTGAAGATATGACCATGGGGAAGACTGCAAGCGGGAAAGACAGCAGGTTGAAGAGGACCAGTGCCGGGAAGACGATGTCTGTCGTCAGGGGCTGCTTGTGAGTGAGCACGAACACAGTGAAGGTGATGCAAGACACGAGAAAAGGTGTAGTGCTCCAAGTGAAGTTGGCAACTGCCTGCGCGGCTCCTATCTTGCGAAGGGTCTTGAGCTCCTGCTCGTTCCGCACATAATTGAGCTTGTTCATGAAGGCGGCTCCCCAGCTGTACAGCTTGATGGACTTCATCATGGCCACTATCTCGGCAATCAGGCGGCTCCTGGTGTCCTTATTCTTCATCTGCTCCTTCTGCAGCGTCTTCATGAATCGGGCCACGATGCCGTTCAGCGGAACCATTGCGAGCATGACACCAACACCAGCCATCATAGACCAGCCGACCAGCTGATACAGCGAAATCATGCAGATGGTGATCTGGAATGGGGCAGACCAAACTTGCTGTGCGAACTGTGCCAGATCCTGCAAACGTTGCGCGTCCACCGCCATGTAGTTCACGATATCGCCCGTCGATTTGGACGCGCGTCCCTCGTTGGAGAGTTTTAGGGCCTTCCGGTAGATCGAGGAGGTCAGACCGGCCTTGATTCGCATGCCCGTGACGAAAGTACCCTGGAAGTATTGGTGGATCATGCTGGTCTGGAACACGGCGACAGCAAACATGGCCAGCGCGATCGAGACACCTTTGATCACGGGCTCCGGCACCTTGCCCTGTCCATACGATTCGACCCAGGTGATGAGTAATCTCAACAGCTGTGGTTGGACGAATGCGGAGATGTCGTTCATGACCTTAAATACGCCGGCGACCGCGTATTGTCCACCAAATGCGTGGAATAGCGCAATCCAGAGTGACGGGCGCTCGCGGTTCTGCACCTGGTACTGCCAAGCCGTCTCGAAGGCTGAGCCCGTGGCCTTGCTTGTATCGCTCTTCTGCAAGCCCCACAGGTCGTCATCTGTCAGGTAGTTCTTGTAGCCGAACTTCATGAGCGGCGTCATCCACGAGAAAGTCAGCCGCGAGAATATTGTCGCGTACTCAGCTGGGCACTCCTCCTCTTCGATGAGGGCCTCGTATTGGTCGCTCTGTTTGGGCCACTGCCACTCCACGATGAATGCGACAACCGAGACACCAAAGCCCACGCAGTACGTTATAAAGTACGCTTGGTTTGAGGCGTAGATCTGCTGGGAGATGAGGGATCGCAGCTTGACGGCCAGCGCTATGAGCAGGAACAGCCAGTAGAAGAGGACGACGCCGTTCGGGTTCCGCAGTCTCGCGTGCTCGAGCCATTGAATCGAGAATATGACGGCGAGGGATACGACAGTGAGGGCAGTCGTCCATACCCGGAAGTCGCCGAACCATATTCCAGGGTAACTGATAATCTGAATGACGAGCTGGGCGACGAAGTCGGCGATGACGAGGGCAAGAAGGCTCTGGTATGCACAACATCGTCAGCACTCTTTCTCTCTTTCAGTCCCTCCTTCTCCAGCAGGCGACCAGAGAGGATCATGTCAGCCGGGGCACAGTGCGCTCGCATCCATACCTGCTTGGTCCAAAAATGCCACCCCTTGGCCACCTCTGTCGGCTTCCTCATCCGTAACAGCCACCCTACTGCGAGCAGCCCGAGGACGACACCGAAGACTGCAACAGAGGCGACCCAGACGTCGAGGAAGCATGGTGTGAAGTCGTAGCGAAAGGGGCTCAGGGGGCCCCAGCCCTCTTCGTTACCGCATAGCGGCTGCTTGAAGTCCTCGCCGGCGGTGAGGTAGCCCTGGCCGAGCTCAAGGCGCCACGGCCGGTAGCCAGTGAACGAGCCTGAAGCAAGAAAGGCCTGCTGTGACGATAAGTCGTCGTCGCTGCCGCCGCCGCCGCCTCCGAGAACGAACTGCATCTCAGGAAGTGCGGGTGGGTTCTCGGGTCGTTTGCGCAATGTCACTCGGTATCTGAGGACATGCTACGTGGGTGTTTGCTGTGGCCTGCTGGTCGTTGGAGGGGGGCGCCTGGATTGCTACAATCGCGCCGTCTTTGTCTTGCGCGCCTCCTGTGTGTTGTCGTGGAGGAAGTCCAATACCAACGGGGTGGGGTGGGGGAGAAGAGAACAAAGAAGCTGGGCGATCCCGAAGAATTGGGTTTACCTCTTTCGGACGGACGCTCTCTCACCACGGTCTTGTTAGAGCTCGGTGCTGAGAAGGTTATTAGATTCGAGCCGATGACGTTTATCGTACTCGTCATTCAAACTCGTCGGATTACTTTTCAGATGACACTAGCTCTGGCCGGCCCATCCACAGGTTTTATTCTGAAGAACAATTTTTCTACTTGTCCCAAGGCTGAGCAGAGAAAAGCCCTCTTGCAGGTGTTGGACCGAAAAAGAAAGAAAAAACCCCGTCCAACAGGCAGTCAATTGAATAATCACTGCCACTGGTCAGGCAGATGCACGCTGCTTTGTAATGCACGAGTCTTTCTTCGCCTTTCTGCCCAGAGCCGGTGCCATTCTGAGAGGGTCTCTAGTACGGAGTCTACACTGCACTACTGTGGTAGGTCAATTGGCCCAGCCCGGCTATCGGGCGGCGGGACTTTAGATGTGCCTGATAAGCGGGCCAACCCATGCAACTTCATGCAAGGTTTCGGGAGCCAAGCTACAAGTTCTACGACAGTCACTCGTTGGTGTACTCCGTACTGTATGACTGGTCTTGGAAGTAGATAACCTGTCCTCGACCTACCAGTCTGTGTGTCCGTAGCATCTATCTCACTTAGCCCAACACTCCATAAGGCTTTGGCTAACTTCAAGCTAGATTACGGGTTGACAAAACTTGGGCAACTTGCCATGGCAGCCCACCCACAGCCCCCTGTGTGGGTGGGCCGTGGAGTTGGCCAGCACAGCCGACGAATCTGGCCTAACCTAACTTATTACAGAGTAATGGTACAGCCTGGTACCAGCAACATTGACTTTCAGCACTTGGTTTTGGACAGATTTCATGGAGCCAACGTGATGTGATGCCAAGGTATTGTTATCGGGTGACTCATCAAATAGGACGTTAGTAACGCCCATTAAACATGCAATATGCTGCGCACTCAGGTATCCGTATTACTGCTAGCCAAGGCTAGTCCTCCAAAGAAATGCCTGGGGAATCAGTCTTGTGCCCTCCCCTCGTGTCTTCATCGTAACATTACAACAGACTGGAATGGAAGTAGGCGGGACAGTTTCATCTGTTGCGTCTTCCTAAGCGCGGGTACCAAAACGACATCCCCGTCGTCAACCCCGTTACGCCTCGAGCTTGCTTCATCGCAAATCTGTGCTGGGGAAGTAGCGTGGACCTGCGAACCCCTTCGCAAAGACCCCTTGCACGTCGATGTTAGATCTGTTGATTTATTCACCGTCAGTGTCTATTCCACGTCAAAGATCCAACAAGTTTGAATAAATGAATACTGTAACCCGAGGAGCACGGACGTTTCTGACACCTCGAAACAGAGGTGACCAGAGTGCACGGGCATGGTAATACGTACGTCGGATGGTACATCTTGAGAAGGATATACCTTCCAGAGATCGGAGGGTCAAACTTTATAGTACACCTATTTTTGTCCTTCTCGATGTAGAACTTGGCGTGTGGCGCAAGTAGCTCGCCCCCGACCGCCCTCACGGCCTCCTGTGTCGCAAGCTGAGATGCCTCAGCTGCCTCCGCCAGCGTGATGTCCTGAGCGTCTCGGTTCACGGGCGCCGGCAGGGGTGGAGGTGTGCCGTCGTCGTCATTGAACCCCAGGTCGTCGTTCCAAGAAGCAAACCCGTTCTCGCCGTCCTCGCTGTCATCACTCTCAAATGGCAGTGGCCCAATCCTATTGGGCGGAGGCGGTTGCCGCCTGAGTGGGCGCGGCGCTGGCGACTCCTCCGTATCACTGCAGTCTGTGGCAACTGTTACGGGGAAGGGCAGAGGTTCGACAGGGAACACTGCGGCTTTGTGCTCCAAGGCCTCTTCCAGGCGGGTGTTGAGGTTGATGCGTCTCTGGCGCGAACGGATCGTAGACGACGTCAATGGCGCCCCATCGTAGGTATGCCGCGTAGCCGATGCCGGGACCCTTTCTGCGGGCGTGTTCGTATCGTCGCGCGGTACATATTGGACCTGATACTGCGCTGTCCTATTAAGAACCTCGTCACATGCCATGGAAACAAATACCATGCCCTCCCGAATCCTGGCCCAGGTTAGTTTCCCACAGCTACACTCAACAGGGTCCAGAAACCTACGGTGACGAATAGTTGGCACTTGGAGCCCTGATCACCAATTCTGTGAGTGTGAAGACGGTGGCACCCTGATGTTTGAGTACAATGTTGCAACGGTTTCGCTTCGTGCAATAGACAGACGCATCCCTCCTCAGAATGCTCTCCGGGGGATTCACGTTGCTGTCGGCATACATTCCACCGTCACAGCTCTCGATCTCCATTTTCAGTTGTCCAGGCTCGATCTGGCCAAATCTGCCATAGCGGAACCCTTTGAAAATGGACCCCGTCCTGTCGAAATCAAGCTTGCGCCGTTTTACCCGACGGCTGTCCTCGGCATTTTCTGGATGGGGAGTATGTGAATGGGATGCTGGACTCAGAGGAGATGACATCATGGCAGTGTTCGTGTAGTCGAGGAGCGCACGCAGCTGTGAATTTGCATCCTCCAGGTCGTACTCCAAGTCTTCGAAGCTGCTCGGGTTCGCTGTTCGGTTCTCCGAAGATCGGTATCGATCAAGCCACCTCTCGGCCAGCCGCTGGCGAGGCGGGCGTCCACTCGAGCCGGTTGGGGTGGGAGTTGCAGAGCCTCGTCGAGTGAGAGAGCGCAGAGGTGGGAGGATGTGGGCAGTGGCAGTGGCAGTGGCAGTGGCCAGGCTCGCGAAGCTGGGCAGGGATTCCGAGTGGCGGGGTGCAGGTTCTCGTGAGAATCTGCGTTGGAGATCACGTTGGTTGCTAGACATGTTTCCAGGAGAAGCAGTCTCCCCGTCGCTGCTAGTGAGGCCTGGACGGGGCCTTGATCTCGTCGTGGATCCTACTGCGGCGGCCTCGGGACCGCCTCGCTCGCCTCCAGTGCGCGGCTCTCCGTCAAGATCTCTTGCAATTTCCACCCTTTGCAGCAAGCCGCTCCTGTGCAGACGCTGTCGCTCGTGCCGCACTCGATTGATGATTCGTTCCAGTTCGTCGTCCCCTCGTACTTCGGCCTGGGAAAAGTCTAGTAGACGACGGTTGTCTGGGTACTGGAATGGTGATCCCAAGTTAGATAGACCGTGACAGAAGGTGTTGTGGGTGGAGGTGACACCGAACAGACAGAGCGAGGTTATCTATCACTCACGGGCATTTCAAGACAAAGATGGCAGTGCAGGCGAAACGGCCGCCCATAAAGCGCCGCACCTGCTCCAATCACTTTGTCCGGTGACGTGGGGTTCAACGGCACAGGCTGTTTGCTGCACTGCGTGGGTCTTGATTCAAGGCTGTCCTGTAAGGTGCAATTGGTGATGTGGACTGGGCTCTCAAGAGATGAGGCCGCGAGTTTTGGTTTCGACGGGGTTGCACGCAAAAGAGGCCTGTTGGGTTGAGTTTGGAGGGTGAAGTGCGACGTCAAGCGCCAACAAGGACTGCTTAATCCGGGTATGCTTAGTACAGTTTGTACGGAGTACTTGAGGCGGTAGCCCCTCCATGATCTCTAAACTGGTCGCCATATGGCCCCTGCCTTTAGTTATAATGTCGGTACCCTAGGTAGCTCACTGATACAGTTCACAGAAACAGAGCCTGCAATGCTGAAACAACTTGAATAAAGCTGTGTACCTAGGTACCTAGGTAGACTACATGATCAAGGACCTGCTATAGTATAGGACACTATCAGGCGCCTGCGGAATAGGTGACCGACCGGTCCAAGCCTTCTGGGGGATTGACTGAATGGGAGTTCTTGTACGTACCTAACTAGGTAGGTACACTTTGGGAACAGTATCAGGTATCAATCAGCAAGGCGAACAAGGCAAGTAACCCAGGGCTTCTGCAGGATCGCAGCCCGAGCCATTGAGACCCCTGCTCAATAGGGCGAGATGCGCGGGCACGGCTCAGCAAATCCCAGGTGCGTGCCACTCAGGAGCCCCACTTCATCGCTGGCCTCCCTACGTAGTACCCACTTCTTAGGTGCCTGGGTAGCTGGGGTACCCAGGTACCTGAGTGCGATGCAATTCAAGAAGCTGCCTACCTACTCTAGGTACCTATGTGACTGCAGGTGCCCAGGCGGGTTGGTAGGGTTGGTAAGTGGTCGAAAGCTTGCAACACAACGACACTGAGCTTCAGACAGCGGCTTAGATATCTTACATCTTGCGATCTGCCACCTTTGTTCAACTTGGACAGCTGCCACCACGAGTCGGTCACCCTCACGCTCACCGGGGCTGGACTAACTGCATTCGAGTTGTGCCATCGAGCTCCAGAGTCAAGCTCGGCAGCGACGGGCTCACAGCAAGTGCGGCGATACGTACCGACAGACTGGCTTCGGGGTTGTCAACACACGAAACTTGAGCTGCGCGAGTGCGAAAGGGCCACAACTGAGAGCAGGACGAACAACCAAAACCCGACCGAATCCTTCCATCGCAATTGGGCATTAACTACTCTTTCTGGGCCATTGAATTCGTCTCGAGTAGTTGTTTGAATACGCATGCCCCTTTCAAGCTTTCACGCCTAATCGAGGTCGCAGCACCACTCTTCCCACCTCAGGATGGATCAACCGGCGCAAACGGCCCCAGGCCAGGAGGATGGCACCTCCACGCACACAAATGCCCAGCCAGAGGGCTACCACGCGACACAGACTCAAACAGCGCCCGACGCCAATGCCAATCCCATGCAGCACGGCAACTTCTCGAATCTCCCAATGCAGCCGGGCATGCCCACAGACTTGAACTTGCTCTCCTTGCTGCCACAGGATGGAAGTTTGCTGGGGCCAGAAGCTCTCATGAACATGCCCAATATGCCGATGATGATGCCTATAATGATGCACGACGGCTCGATGGACGCCAACGGCATGTTGAGCATGCCTCAGAACGGCATCAGCAATGGTAGGCTTGCTTTCCCATTACCCAAGTCTGCCAACGCTCACTCACCTTTACAGATGAGATCGCGTTGTACGACAGGCAAATACGCCTTTGGGGAATAGCGGCGCAACAGAAAATCCGCAACGCCAATGTGTTGCTCATCACGATGAAGGGCCTGGCGAATGAGATCGCCAAGAACCTGGTGCTGGCGGGCATAGGGTCCTTGACCATTGTTGACCACGAGAATGTCTCCGAGGCCGATCTAGGGGCCCAGTTCTTCCTGTCTGAGAAGGAAGGCCACCTAGGAAAGAACAGAGCCGAGGCAGCGCTACCTCAAGTCCAGAAACTGAACCCACGTGTCACTGTCATCGCCGACACGGATGATGTGCGATTCAAGGGCGCGAGCTACTTTGCCCTATTCGACATGGTTATTGCGACCGACCTGGCCCCTGATGCCCTGAACATCATCAATACGGCGACCCGCCTAAATATGCGGCCCTTCTACGCAGCTGGTACACATGGCCTGTACGGCTTCATCTTCGCCGACCTGATCGAGCACACGTTTTCGATTGAGCGGGAGAAACCCAACGTACCCACCGAGTTGAAGGCCGAGACGAGAACTCGAAATATCTTTGCAGTCGACACGAAGAAGGAAAATGGAAAGGTGATGGAGATCGTCTCGAAGAAGGAACTTTACAGCACTTGGTTGCTGGCAAGTGACGGCGCATTCCTACCAGAAGAATACACAAAGAGTAAGCGCCGCCTCAAAGCCGTCAGCCCTGCCTTGTCATGCCTTCGGGCCCTGTGGGAGTTCCAGACATCTCACGATGGTCGCCACCCTGGAGCCAACCAGGCCGACCTCGCGGCCTTCACAAAATCGGCTACTCAAAAGCACAAAGACCTACAGTTACCCGGGGAGACTCTCACTGCCGAGTTCCTGCGAAGTTTCCTGCAGAATATCGGATGCGAGGTCGCACCAGTGACTGCCATTCTTGGTGGCCAATTGGCACAAGATGTGATCAATGTATTGGGCCAGACCCAACAGCCTATCCAAAACATGGTCATTTTCGACGGCAACACCATGGAGGCCAGCCTGTATCCTCTCCACCCCGAAGGTGCCCTGGGCGCGTCGCTTCTTTCTATGGGCATGGGCCACATGGCAGGAATCCACGGAATGGGTAATGGAGACATGAACGGGCTGATGGGGGATCCTTCGATGATGTCCATGGGCATGCCTATGATGGATAACAACTTCAACCACGCAGCCATGGGCGGGACTGGCGTGCACCCGCAATTCAACACGGGAGCTGGCCCAGGCGAGACCCAAATGAACTTCACTGGTGCTGGCCCAGGCGCTGGCCTAAGCACAGGCCCGCCTGCGGGTAGTGGCCCTGGTGAATCACGTACAAGCGTCTGATCGTTTTTATCGAGCCATTGCATCTGAGCGAAAGACCTGAAGAGGTCTGGGGTCTGCGCGAGTGAAATGCTGGTTGGCGAATGCACGATGAAGTTCTTCTACTAAATGCACTGGAATCATCTTGAGATGAACGCATCTTGAGGTATTCATAACAAGGGCAACTTGGGGGAAAATGTACAGTAATAATGTGTCGTGATACCTGGGCGGGTGGGGGCACGGCGGGAATGGCGTTGGCTAGATGATGAAGAAACGCATTGGAACTTCAATTTGGAAGTAACGAAGCATTGGCAACTTGAAGTTGGCAACTTGAAGCTGAATGGCTGCTGAGCCCCACCGCCCATGCGATGATGCTGTATGACTACAACACGGACCTTGCCGTTTTGAGACTCGACTCTTGGGAAGGGGTGGCAAGGCGGCTAGGCGGGCGTGGCGGCCAGAGTAGGAGCAATGCCTCGAGTTTGCCGAGCTTGACTCACCGGCCATCATATTGAATCCATAGTTGATGTGCATACCTCCAGCTCTGCCTGTATCGACCAGGGTCGTAGTCGCAGTCATTTCTCAGCCAGGCTGTGTAAAATTGTGTTGAAAAAAAAAGTGTTGTCCGTAGGTGTTTTGCTGCATCGAATTTCGTCAACCTGAGCCACTGCTTCCTTCCCTGCCGTCGATTGCAGATAAAGGTCGAACTTTCCCGGCCGCCCCAAAAATTCTCCATCAGCACGTCGCAAAGCAACTCTGCAAAGCACTCACAGCCTCTAATTTCCGACTCTACACATCCCCTACCGCTCCAGGAACTCTAAAAAGCAGTAATTCAAAAGGGACCACACGTGAAAACACAATCATGGCGGTGCGAGCACAATTTGAGAATTCGAACGAGTAAGCATCTACCCCGCGGCCCCGCGATGATCCCACTCGAGGCGCCATCGCTGACCTGGGCACTACCTAACCCACAGGGTCGGGGTCTTCTCTACCCTCACAAACTCCTACGCGCTCACGGCCATTGGCGCAAGCGAGAACTTCTACAGTATCTTCGAGGCCGAGTTGCAAGATGTCATCCCCATCGTCAGAACCACCATCGCCGGCACCCGCATCGTCGGCCGGTTAACAACAGGGTAGGTCGAGATACACCTGGTCCGGTCTGGTCCGGCCCGACCTGCCGCCCATTCTACAGCGAGGAAACTAGGAACGCTGAGATGAGCTGCTGCTGACTGGCAAATCGATCCTCCTATAGGAACCGGAAAGGCCTCCTCGTCCCCACCAGCACAACCGACCAAGAGCTCCAGCACATCCGAAATGCCCTGCCCGACGAGGTGAAAATCCAACGGATAGAGGAGCGTCTGTCGGCGCTAGGCAACGTGATTGTCGCAAACGACCACATCGCTCTGGTTCACCCGGATCTGGAGCGTGAGACGGAGGAGATCATCGCAGACGTGCTGGGCGTAGAGGTGTTCAGGCAAACGGTGGCAGACAATGTTCTGGTGGGATCCTACATGGCACTCTCAAATCAGGGCGGCCTGGTGCACCCCAAGACGTCGATAAGCGACCAAGATGAGCTGTCCAGCCTGCTACAGGTGCCGCTGGTGGCCGGTTCGGTCAACAGGGGCAGCTCGGTGGTGGGAGGCGGCATGGTGGTCAACGACTGGATGGCTGTCACAGGGCTAGACACCACAGCGACGGAGCTCAGTGTCATCGAGAGCGTGTTCAGGCTTGGCGAGGGCGCCGCGCCCGGCAACATCAACACCAACATGAAGGAGACCATGGTGGAGTCGTTCTACTAGAGGTCCAAGCGGGTGTCTGCTTTCCTGGACAAGAGCCTCGGAGTAACACTCCGAGGCGGCAGAGTCGAGCCTAGTCACAAAGACTGCGGCTCATGCCAACAGCGATAAAGCTACACATTGTCCAAGATTTGCTGGTCTCCACCGCTGCTACGAGATCCCGTGACATGGCTGATGCTACTTGTGTCAAATGTTTGGATGAGAGGACCGAGAGCATCCCATCGGCCTTGTAATCGAGCTCATCAAAACTCAGGATGATCAATCACTCGGACCCCAAAACGGTTTGAAACGACCGACTACCGAAATGTGCCTCCAAAAGGCAAAGCGTGGACCAATGCGTTCTGGGTGCTTGGGAAGTCCGAAAGCTGGAATGTAGTGTGTGTATTGTAGCCGTTGCCATCTGGACGCAAGGCTGGCAACAAGACATCACAGAACCAGGCTGCCAGCCCGCCAGTATGTTCAAGGCCTGGATTGTTGCTGCATCCAGCGTCATACACATGTGCAGTAGACTACACCGTTCAAAGTTTTGGTGGCCGGTGGACCCTAAAATTCCATGGCAACCCAGCAGCTGCCCAGCCACCCCAACACCCTCAGCAGGACTAGAAAAGTGCCCAGTGACGACGTTGTTGCATTACCTTGGCAGAATACTGAATCTGAGAAAACTATATTGTTGAAGCCTCCGACTTGTCCGTTGCTTCGGCAGCCGCGGTTTATAACCGAGAACTGGTCTCCCCACAACTTCTGGCCGAAAAAAAAGAGGAGCAACCTCTTTTGAGCTCTCTTCACACTCATCACTGATCACACTGCACTGTTCAACTTCTAGCTCGGCTCTTCGTTCGAACCCGGGCCTTTCCAAGGTTGTAGCGAGCCCCACTGTTCCATCGCCTCGATCGACGCAAAGCGCCTGCAATACATATTACTCCGTATACAGAGTGACCATCAGAAGCGAGAAACACTGACTACCAGGCTGCCAGGTCAGGTAGATCACGAGCTCAACACGTCACCGACCATCGTCACCGAGCACAGGCTCAGAGTCTCAGACAAACAAAAGAAAATCGGAACTGCCGCCAAAAGACTGGGGTTGCGGGCCATCCGCCTGTGTACTCCGTACTGACGCCCAGGACGCCGAGGTTCGGTGCGGCAGAGGGTCAGCAGAGAAGAGGGCAGTGAGCGAGTGGGAGACACAAGCAGACGAGCAAGCAAGGGACAGGGAAGAGAAACAGGGATTGGGTTGCGAAGAACTGCAGGCATAGGCACGACCATCCTAATCGGGTTTATGCAACTACTCCGCTTGTGCAGGGCAGCACCCAGATCTCACCTGCACAAGACTTTGGCACGCCGCAATCCCGCCCGAGTCCCTCTGCCGTGGCACCCGCCCGCCGGCACCAGCATCGCATCGTCGAGGCCGGAGTGTCCTGGCTACTGCGCGACTATTTGATGTTTTAGCCAGGCACACAGGCGCGCACACTCACACACCAGGCACGGCTTAAAACCACTCGTTGTCCTGGGTGTGCCGCCGCCCAATTTTCCCTTACACAATACAATCACGCCTGGCCCCGCGCCGACAGGGGACACCAGATAAACCAGACAGGTTCTCCTTTAACGGACCCACCTCGTCCCCACGAAACCTATAGCCAACAATGCTAACGTCCGCCCTCGATCCCTCTCTCCCAGACCTGCCAGACCTGTCAGAACGGGGCCATCTCTCACCGCGTTCGCCCTCACCAACACAGTTCCGAGGCCCCCCTGCTTCTGCCGGTCTACTTGATCCTGATCATCGTCCAGTCACGGCCAGTTCCAGCTCTCTCGACACGCACTCCCAAGCACAAGCCCCCCTTGACCACGTTTTCTTGCCTCGCCCCTTTCAGGAACAAGAAGACCACAGCGCCAACGCTCACGCGACTGACCGACAAGTGGAACCCGCTCCTCTCACGCCTGCTCCAGCAAACCGCACGGGGCACGGTCGAGGCTCATCACTCACCAGCTTCCTTCCTGCTAGCATTAGGGCGAGGCTGCAGTCACCACCGAAGCCATCCGAGAACAGTCCGCCTATAGACGACCAAGACATGGGTTTCACCGGCGAAGGAAGGAAGACCTTCAGGCAGTCTGCCCCCTTGGGGTATCCCACCACTCAAAGAGCCGAAAAAGACGCGGACGATTGCCCATCCCCGGAGACTACTCCCAAGAGGCTCGTTAGGAGCCAGACCGCTGGTCCCACGGACAACGCTCACAAGAACTTCGCGACGGCTGCTCCAGCCCCAGCCCCGGCTCCCGCCAAGATGTCTCTGCTCTCCATGTTCTCGAGGAACACGCCCGTCGTGGTAACACAGGCAGAGCACGAAGAGCTGCTGAAAATGAAGGTGGACGAGGCGCTTTTTCCGGCCGGCTCCCCGACCAGCAAGGACACGTTCTCGCCCGCGGCGTACAAGAACTTGCAACAGCAAGCCTCGGGTCTGTTGACCAAGATGCAGATTGCTTACCGTCAAAAGGCGCAGGCGCTCTCTGAGCTCGAGAAGGAGAGGGAGGCCGACAGGGACGAGCTGGAGGAGGCCGAGACGCGGGCCACCCACCTCAAGTTACAGCTCGAGGACATGGCGCACAAGGCGGTCGAGCAGGAGCGCCACATGAAGCAGCTGATGGAGGAGCTCGCTGCGGAGCGCCGCGCCAGGGCCGACGACCAGTCCATGCTCAAGAGGCTCCCGACGGGTCTCCAGTCCGAGGCGGGCAGTACGATCTCGGAGGATCTGGGCGTCGACGACGCCGAGGACATGCAGAAGCGCAAGTGGCGCAAGAGCAACGGCACCGACGTCAGCTTTGAGACAGATGACGACAGCATTAGCTTTGGGGAGGGCGAGAGCGTCTTCTCGCGCCCGCGAAGCCCCTCAGCCTCCACCTTTACCACCACCCGCGGCGGCGCCGACACGGCCAGCGTGGTCGACATGCCGCTGCCCACCCCGACGTCCACCCGCTTCGGCGGCGGCGGCAATGTGAGGTCGTCGGTGGCATCGTCCAACCGCAAGAGCACCGCCTCGCAGATGAGCACGTTCCAGAAGCTGATGAAGGGCATCTCGGGCGACGACGGCTGCAAGAACTGCAAGGGCCAGGACGCGAGCGTCGCCTGGGACACGGTCGGTCAGCTGCGGGATGAGAACAAGAACCTCAAGTCGCGGGTTGGCGAACTGGAGGACTGCCTCGAGGGCGCGCTGGATGCCGTCAACGGCATTGTCTTATGACAGGGTTGCGCCCCCAGCGACGACAGCAAGGTTTTATAACAGCGACATGAGGGGGAAGGATACTTCTGGGTAGTGTTCTTACTCGGAGCCCTTTCCTCTCTCATCCTCTTGTCTTTGAGGCATCGAGAATCCACAGACCAACCCCCACGGAGTTGAAAGAAAGAACGAGTAACCCGGCACTTGGCTAAATTGCTTCATTTGTGGCTCGACACCCAACCAACACCCCCTTTTGCATATGGCGGCGCTCACAGGCTCTCATCTTTTCAACATTATTTATCTTCGTGTATTTCGATTCTTGGAAGGTTCCGATATACCCTCACGTGTTTGTGCCAACAATTGTTGCATGGAAAAAGGGAGAGATTCCCAACACTTGGACATATTTTTTTTTCTGGCCTGGCGCACCGCCCTCTCTCTATGTACCACCACTCTCGTATGCTGCCTTGCGAGGCTGCTGAGAGTGACTTCGCCCATGTTTTTTTTCATACCCCCCACATAGTTTGATAGATTTCAGATACTTTCTCATAGTCGTTCGTGGTGCGGACAAATCAATGGCGGCTTGATGCTGCTGGAATTCCCAGACGACAAGGACACAGGCACTTGATTCCCGTGTGCTACTGCTGCTGTTCCCTAGAAGTTTTCGACAGGGAGTAATTAAGTAGTTTTATACGATCATGAGCAGTAGTAGGCACTACATAGCAACAAATTGTCTCGAGACGAGTTCCCGGTTAGTATGGTCTAGTGACCTCTCGCGCGAGGACTTGGGCGCAATTAGTTGCCTTGCTCGACTGTCCATACTGTGAAGCGCTCGCTACTTGAGTGCTCGGTTGAAGCTCATTGTAAAAGTCAGCTGGGCGTGTTTCAACCAGACTTCTTGTGCCTCGAGAGACACAGAGCGTGAGGTGTACTCCGTGAACCCCACCCGTAGCTGTCATCCACAGCGACGTCCCGGACTTTGATAATACCATGTCATCTCTCTGTGCTCATGAGGTATGTTGTGCGGTTGATAGCCAGGATCGTTGCAGAAAGTGGATCAGCACGTATGGTTAGTCCGCCCCTTTGAAGGTCGTATTCATTACACAATCCCTTCAATGTCGCCCGCCCTGCCCGGTGGCCTGGAATGTATCTGTGTTGTTGTGCAGTGAGATCGAAGGTGTCCACCTGCTGGACCATCACATGCAGGATAACGAACAACACGCTGTTCCGTGGCTTGATTTTTGTCCTTTTCTCTCTCTCTCTCTCTGCAGACGTGACCTTCCCGTCTCCTATGTACACCGGGGCGACATCCTACCCGTTCCCGCGCAGCCAAACTTGTTCCCACGCCTCCCCCAGCCCATCAGTGGTGTCCCTCGCCGTGGTGCTCATCGTGGTGCTCGTCCTTCAGGAACGCATACTCGAAGCCGCAGTATCCCGCAAACGCCACCGTCGCAATACCCAGGCCGGGGAAGGCGTTCTTGAATCGGTTCCATCTGCTGAAGAGTCCTGTGTATCGCCAATTCTCACTGTGGGGTTCCCGCCGTCAGTCGTGCTAATTAGTCACTCAGGGTGTTTCTTTCGACTGACGATCGCTCCCATGGATCGTAATGGGGCTTGTCGATGGACTCCTTCAGCTTCTTGATGTCGAAGCCGGTGATGTTACCCGTCCGGCCGTTGACGGCCCGCAGCACCCTGGGTAGTGTTCAGTCATTCAGTTGCACATGTGCAGCAGGATCAGGATTGTGGAGGCGCACATTGTAGGTCGCAGAAGCATTGTGAACCAGTTCAGTCTGCCAACAGCTGCGCTGAATGTGTGGGTGAAGGGCGTGGGTGAGGTCAGTCTTGTGAGGTTGATTCGTCGGACCGAGCAGCAGTTCGAAGGGTTGAAGTCACGACAGGCCTGTAGAGTAGTGCCGGCCCAGTTACCCAGGCAGGTACGTACCCTCCAGGCTAAATCTAGCTCGGTCCCACCCGGTTCTGCGGCGGCGGCGGCGGCGGGCAGCGACCCGCACTGGCCCAGCCGTGGAGCTGTCTGTCAAGTGCCACTCACTACTAAACTGCATCCACGACAGACCCTACAACCCCACGACGAGGACCACAGCGAATCTCGATCACCACTTGGCGATAGCACTCTTAACAAAACATCCACCTACCTACATACCTAGGTACTCATTCCCGACAGCCGAGGCTGTCGACCACTGCCCGACGAGCATCCCACTCTCGTTCACAGATGCGACCGCGCGTTGTCCATCCTAGACTGAATACGACTCCCCCGACACGATCAAGACTGCAATTTGAGCCTACAGAGCTGGGCGTGAGTTGATGATGCCTCCCCAGATATCGAGGTACCAAAACGGGCCGAATAATGTCGCTCCGTACCAACACCAGTTCGCGGGACTGAACCCAGGCCACTCCAACAACTACACCCCACAACTGGGCGGCAATCCCTCCCACCTGAACCCGAACGCCCAGATCCCTTCCTTCGCTACGAACGGCAATGTCCTCGGTCTGGGAGGAGGCATGAGCTCGGCCGCTGCGAGCTTTGGCGTGGGGCACGACTCGGGCCTCGGAGGCCAGGCCGCAAGGATGGGATTTCAGAACGCAACGCTCCAGCATCCACAGCATGCCCAACAACATAGTCACTCTATGATGGGGGACCAGCCTGCTCGCAATCCATTGGCTAAGGGCCGGATACGAGAGGTTTGGAAACACAATCTGGAAGACGAAATGGCCGTGCTGCGCGACCTGGTGCAAGACTATCCTTATATCGCTATGGTGAGTCGTCGCATGGTGCTATCTGGGCTTGTAAAGAGAGAATTTTTCATCTGATCTTGTTTCGTAGGACACCGAGTTCCCTGGCGTGGTTGCGCGGCCGATGGGAGCATTCCGAGGGAAGAGCGACTACCATTACCAATGCTTGCGGGTGAACGTCGACCTTCTCAAGGTCATCCAGATCGGCATAACGCTATTTAACGAGGACGGGGAGACACCAGCGACAAGGCCAACCTCGACAAACTCGACAGAAGTCGGCGGCGCAGGGCGGAAGAATGCGAGCCAAAACGCAGTCCCACATGCGTGGCAATTCAACTTCAACTTTTCGCTCAGCAACGACATGTACAACGAGCAATCGATCGACTCTCTCAAGCACGCCGGAATAGACTTTGGACTTTTGGAGCGGGACGGTATCGACCCCAAGAAGTTTGCAGCGCTGCTGATCCCGTCCGGGTTGACACATTTCGAGGAGGTCAAGTGGATATCATTCCACGGAGGCTACGACTTTGGCTACCTCACGAAGCTTCTGATGTGCGAGCAAATGCCCAACGACGAGCTTGAGTTTACAAAACGCCTGAAGAAATACTTCCCGAGCGTGTACGACGTTAAGCACCTCATGAAGCACGCCATCAAGCAACACAACTCGGGCCTCCTGACGCCAAGCGACCCGAGCACGACAGAACTTCTGCAGAAGTTTGAGCAAAAGTCCGGCCTCGAGAGCATAGCGGAAGCCCTGAAGATTAAGCGCCTCGGAGCGGCTCACCAGGCCGGGTCTGACGGGCTGCTGACGGGGAGGGTCTTCTTCTCTATGCGAGAGAAGGTGTTCAACGGCGACATCCCCACGGAGCAGATAGGCAAGATCTGGGGGCTCGGCGTACCGGACGTAGGACCGCCAGTGCAGCAGCAGTCGGCAGCAGACAACACGCCGCCGCAGCAGGGCCAGGGCAACAACGCCGAGGGGACGCCGAGCACGCCCAACCAGGGCAGCGCTGGCCTGGTCAACACACCGGCCGCGCAGTCGCACAACACGAACGGCGTCACCAGCATGGGGCCCATGACGCCCGGGGGCGGTGGCGGGGTCTTTGGCAGCTTCCACATCGGCGCCAGGTAGAGTAATTGGCCCGGGCCGGACGCAGCCGTCAACCCGCTGGAGTCCGAGATATGGGCCTTTGGGCATACCGAATACCACAGGCTTCCTAATGCACTGAACACTAACGATTGCCCGGCGTGCATCGGTGTCCGGGCGGCGAACAGGCAAAGGCAGGTGGATGCTGCGGGGGATGGAACAGTTCTGTCGATCGCGGGCACATCCACGGAGCCACGACCACCACCCAGGAGCTTGAATCCGGGGGCAACTCACTTCTACCCACACGTACGTTCGCCGGGCCGACCGCCCTGCCGGGTTGTTTATCACCCTTTCCTTCCATACCCAGCGATATAGTGATGAGGCGGCCGGTCATCCTCCTTCTTTGTTGGCCTATCCTCTCTCTCTCACCCTATCCATTCTCACCCATCCTATCTCTCTCACTCTCGTAGCGATGGGAGGGGCGTCGGCGTCAAACTTTTGGCCTCTACTACGACTGTTTTGGTTGTCGCGTGGATCTGTTTAAACTTGTTTGCCTGCCTTCCTTGTCTTCCATTTAAACGGAGTTGGGGAGGGACAGGGACAGGAAGTGGAGGGGGGCAGGGGCAGGGGCGTTGGTCTCTTGAGAGCTGCGCCAGCATAAGAAGAACATTCTCTGGGGAAACAATATCTCTCTTTGAACTTTCGGCCAATGGCGATGGTATTTCATCCTATTTTGGAGGGAGGGGGGCAGGGAAGCGTCTTTTGAGGCCTTGGTGTGTATAACCAATATCTTTTGCCTTCTTGTATTTCTCTGCAAGGGTCATCGTCTCGTTATTTTACATTTCTTCTTCTTTGTCTCTGCCAAAGGGGTATGGGGGCGGATACCTGGTAAAGCACAGCGGAATATATGCATTCTCGTGAGCAAGCAAGTGTCACTGACGGTGGACATGTGATTTTACCGTTCTGTTGCTGGATGTGCGGTTATTGGAAATAGAAGACCTATTGGTCAGATTTGTACAACTTCCGCTCATCTGTGGTCTTGTAATGTTACACTGATACCCTAAAGTTTATCACCTTGTAGGTGTGTCCCTTGTTTGGAATTTCCTATCAACGCCAGAAACACCGATATCTTAACCCTCCAAAGAAAAGATTTTTATGACCGCTATGCTGTGAAAGAGAAAGATGAAAATGAATGGGGATGGGGATGGTGTCTCGTGGTATAATCCACATGAGCGCACACACTTTACTCTTGAACTGTCCTGACAAGTTGAGAAATTCACGTGATGAACACCTTCTTGAGCTTATCTTCGGTGTAGACATCACCCGTGCGCAAGTCCTTGACCTTGCCCGGCGACAGCCCCGCCTTGCGCGAGTACTCATCAAGCTTGGCCTGCCCGTAAACCCTACCGTTGGGCAGCAGCATGAGATCTGGCTCGACGTGGCTCTGGGTGTGGTGGGCGTAGGGGACGTTGCGGGCGAGCTCGTTGAGCTCGGTGGAGCAGATGGGGCAGACGGAGCTCGTCAGGCTGGTGTGGTGGGACGGGGTGGACGAGGAGCTGGCCTGGGCGCTGTGGCAGGCGGGCGTCTTGAGCGCCGAGAGGCCCGACTGCAGGACGATGTGCAACAGGGGGAACGACGGGAGGCCCAGCAGGGCGTTGTGCGTCTCGGTGAAGATCTCAGCCAGCTTGTTCCACCGCGACGAGTCGTACATGGCCCTGTGCTCGTCGTCGGCCGCGTCGGGCGGGAAGGCGAGCAGGATGCCCGCCTGGCCGTACTCGTTTGGGAAGCTCTCCTTGAAGGGGTAGAGGTACTTGCGGGCGAAGACTATGGCCTCGAGGAGCTTGTCGTCGTCCTGGGTGCGCACGAGCTCTATGTACTGCTGGAAGCGGAGCTGGAACTCGAGATTGCTCTGTCCCGGGAGAGTCAGCATATGCCTGCCAATGACTTTTCTGCAACGTCGAATTTAAACAGTCGACATACGTCCATTTTCCTCAGCTCCTTCTTGTTCTCCGAACACCAATCCAGTGCGTCCTTGACATTCTTGCTCAGCAGGCTCTGCCTCACACGGTTCATCTGCTCGAACGTGTCGATGTCGACCAGGTCGCCAACGCCCTTTTCCTTAGCAAGAGCCCTGGCGCTCTGACCGTAGCCCTGCCTCATGAGATAGTCGACCAGCAGCCTGTCGAGCCTCTTCCGTGACCAGTGCTCGTACTTGACATCCTCGAAGGCGTGCATTTGGCCAAGGTCCGATAGGTGCTTCACCCTGGCCCCAACCTGGCGGTACAGCCTCGACTCCTCCTGATCGCAGCCCTCGAGCTTCCGCTTGACGCCGCGCACGCGGGCGATCATGGTGTCGAGGTTCCGGAGGACCTCGTCGGGGTTGGACCCGCCCTTGAGGGCGGCATTGGCGGTGTCCTTGAGCTCTTTCCTTATAAAGGTGCCCACCTGTTTCTCGATGACAAAGTGGGCGGCGCGGAAGTTCTTGTGGAGGAGCTCGTGTGGGAGGCGGAGGAGGGGTTGGTCCTGGCGTGAGGAGGCACGGTGTTAGCTGTGTCTCTCGGGGGACGATCACCGCATTGGGGGTGTTATTGTTTGCAGAGAGCTTGGGCTTACCAGGAGGAGATGGTTGGCATGGTCAATCTTGGTGACCGAATGGTCCCCCATGTTGAGCTCAAATCAGGTACGTGTATGGTAAGTGGTGATTGCTTCAGTATCAGACCGTATGACCAGTTTCGAGGGTGAAGATGCTCCTGGAGTGGGAGTGAGTATGGCACAATGACGCTCCCGAGCTTGTCGTTGAACTGATAAGGCGATAAGCAGGGGCACTCTTAATTAGGTACGGAGTACTTACGGGCAGTTGTATTCAATTCCTAGGTGTCTACTTAGGGTACCTTGGTACTGATTATTCAGGTCCGGCATCTTCGGCCGAGAGCAGGACAAGTCTCCCCGTCCTGTACATGTAGACTACAGCTCTTACAAGGTTGACCACATCATACATAGTAGACTATTGAATAACAAGTAGCCGTAAGATCATCCTACTTTCTAGCCAGGAAGCACTCCTCACCCCACAACTGTTACTGACAGGTCGGATGGGCGGGTGGGTATGAATGCATCTGAGATGAGCAACATACCGAAGTTGCCTAGTACTTCTGTACATTGTCGACACCACAGTCTGCGGCCAGGTCCTGGAGGGACACTCCTTCCCACCTGGGCGGCCTTCACACCATCTCAGTCGATCGTGCCCAGGTGTGTATCACTTGACCCGCTTGGCAGGTAATCTGATTTTGAGCTAGTCATCCACTGGGCTTGCACGAGGGAGCCTACATATGTACGTGATCAGCCAAGGGGGGGGGGGGCAAGAGTTGCGTGCAAAGTGCCCGCCCAGCTGAGACAGCAGCCGCGACACGAGACTTTTGAGTCGGCTCATATCAGTGTCTATGCTACGGTACGTGTGTTGGTGTGTGTGTGAGAGTATATGAGTGAGTGTGAGTGTGTTGACTAAAGTAATAAGGGCTAGAAAACCAAACACCCCGGTCTGGCTGTTGGAGGCGTGTCTGTCGGTCGCCCCTCAATATCAGAACAGTCAGCCAGCCGAAACAATCAACAGCGATCGGCCAACAACCAACAGCATGTGCGTTGTAATTATGTGCTGTTGCGTCTTGTCTTGTCATATGAATAAAGCACCATGCAGCCAGTATCTCACCGGTCCTGTTGACATTTTGCAGGTCATGTATCAGTCGTGTATTCCTGCGCATCCTGTGCACCCATCCATGGACGGTGGGACGTGGACACTGCCACCCTAGAGATTTGCGACTTTCCTGCCTTCACGAGACGCCTGCAACGGAAATACCTAGGTACATCCTGAGTAAAAAGGCTGGTGGGGTTGCAGGGGGTTGCACAGTGAAGCAGGGCAAGCAAAGCAGGCAAGGTGGCATGGTGGGCTCTCTTGGTGGGGTGCGTCGAAGCTAGCTGAGGTCGGGACATCGGGAGTGGATGATTCAGCCTGGCATGACCGCCTATGATTGGCCAGGCCAGCTTTGACTTTGTGGGCCAGGGCGCCATCCCCCGTCTCCCCCGTCTCCCCGTCGCCCCCCGGTCCGAAGAGCGACGAGCCAGGAGTCCAGGACGGACTCGACAAAGAGTCTAGACAACAGGGCAGTACTCCGTAGTCACTCATGCTCAGAGCTTGCCTGCTGGTCAGATCTGGTCAGTTCGCTGCCGCTGCCGCTGCGCGCACGCGCTGCTTGAGGGTGCTTGGCCTGAGGCCCTTGGACGGCGCAGCATACGGCCCCCCCCCTCCACCCACCATTCAAAAGGCCGTCTGGTTCCCTCCCAGACCAGTCCTCCAGCTCACGTGAATCTGGATTCTGGTCACGAGCATCCACCCCCCTCCAACGCGACGAGTCTGCCCGACAATACAGGTATGCATTCATCGCCATCTGCATTTTTATCCTCGGACTTTGTCGAATCTGACTCTCAAGAAGAAGATACAGCCCCTGATACCATTTGATCCCCATCGGTGCCCTGCAGCCCTTATTCCGACCACGTTTTTTGTTCGTCCGCCGCCGCCCAGATTCCCGCCCCTCTGCCTTTCCCTATCAACCCGCAATCAGCACCTGACCTGCCACATGACAAGAGGCCGATCGTGTAAGTACAGCCGGTCTCGACTTTTACATTCCCCCATGCTGTCAAACCCGGCCTCTGCCATAGCGCCCAAAGGTGGATCCTGCAGCCGTATCAGCATCAGCATTTCAAATCCCTTCTTTGTTTTCCCTCCGTCTTGAGCCTCTCCTCCCCTGTCGCCCATCGCTCAGCATGAGACGGGCCTCCCTGTCCTCAATCCTGACAAACTCGGACCGGCCTTGGAGCTTGCACCTTACTCCGTCTAAGACAGGTGGCCCGAGCAGAGCGTGCCGTACAAGCTCGAGTGAGCCGTGCCTGACGCGACGGTGATGAGAGCCTCAGCAAGCAGACCAACAAGGTTCGAGTGGCCTTGTTGCACCCATCTTCTCTCTTCGATGAGAATGCATGCACTTGATCCTCACCGAGCTGTGCCTGTACTGTGCCTGTGCTATGCCTGTGCCTGTGCCACTCATCTCAACGTGATGTGTGAACACACAAAGACAGCATGACAGTGCCCGCCGTCATGATGTGCTCCAGGTCTGCGTTACATCTCTTCCCTTCAATCGTCTAACTGAAGCGCGGCCAGGCACCCGGCCTTGAGGAGCCCTGCAACGCAATGTCTTCAGAACTAGCTGCGCTGGTGATGGCGCACGTTGCAACAAACCCCGAGCCCGACCTCTCAGTCCTCACCAGCTCCCCGCCTCAAAAACGAAAGCGCCCTGGTGAGACCTCACCAGACGTGCGTCGATCCAAGCGAAACAACATGGCCAGCCCCGACCCGGCGGACGCATATGCCAATAATGCGATGGACACTGCCCAGGCCGCTGCTGCTGGCGTTAACGTATCCGACTTTAATGCGCTCCAACAGGCTGCGGCTGGTGGTGATCACACCGATGCCGCCGACCCGGCCAACGCGTCAAGCACTGCCGCTGCTGCCTTGGTCTATCCTACGATACATGCCCCCCAACCATCAGAAGAGAACTTTGCTGCACAGGTCACTGTGGAAGAAGGGGATCAGCACAACATGGATTTGGTCCCATATACACATGATGCCTCACAGCCCGATGGCCTGCCGATGGAACATCAGGCACTAGCAAGTGTCACGGCCGTCCACAATGCGCCAGACCCGAGCCTGCGCCAGATGGATGACATGCCAGGAGCCCGTTATTCCACGACGCCCAACCCTAAACCAGCTGTAGGCTCTGAGGAGTGGCACAAGATGCGCAAGGACAACCACAAAGAAGGTAAGTCTCTCTAGAACCCGCTGCCAGCCAGCCAGCTTGACAAACTATGTGCTGACATTCGCCAGTGGAACGACGTCGGCGAGAGACCATCAATGAAGGTATTAACGAGCTTGCGAAGATAGTGCCCGGATGTGAGAAGAACAAAGGCTCGATACTCCAAAATGCCGTGCGCTACATCACCAAACTTAAGGAGGACGAGCAGCAAGCAGTTGAGAAGTGGACCCTGGAAAAGCTTCTCACCGAACAGGCCATCGCCGAGCTCAGTTCTTCAAACGACAAGTTGAAGCACGAGTGTGACCGTCTTTACCAGGAACTCGAGATATGGAAGCGGCTCGGCCAGGATGCGGGTCTGTCCCCCGATGGCAACCAGAATGGGGACAGTGCTGAGCAGAGCAACGAGCCGAAGTCATAGGACTGCTACTCTGGGTGGCTGTGATGAACGCAATTATCTTTGCTTCTTCTGTTATTGTTAGGTATACCCTCGTGGTGATGTGTGTGTCACCGCCTTCTTTTCAACCACCGGAGTCGCGTTCATCTGATTTTGGCAGGGTCTGGCATTGTATGACGAGCTGGTTTTACTTTGTGTGTACATGGCGTAGAGGAAACTTGGGAGCAACTCAAGGACACAAGTGCTTATTTCCCCACAAGCTTTGATAATTGCATGGGCGCTGATTGCTCTGGCATGGCAATTATTTGTCTGCGGCGATGGGGCAACTAATTACAAGCCAATTCGTCCGAGGCATGGCGGTTTGCTTCCTTCTGTTAGACTTCTAGGCATTGGCGTTCAGGGCGAGTATTGCAACGCCCGCATGGATTACATCGAGATATCGGATGGTTTTTTCCCCCCCTGTTTCTGGGAGGGCTATGGTTGGCAACAGTTGTTTCTCTTTTTCGAGCTCGGCAGGTTTCTCTCGAGTATGTAGGACCCAGCCAGGGATAAGTGGCCGTGTTACGGAGCTGCCGCTAACTTAAAGACGGTGGAGGGGAAAGCATTACATACCTGAGTAGATGATGGTCCAAAGTACTCGAGACTTTGGGCGCTCAACCCATCAATATGACTCTGTCTTACTGCTTCGGGCATGTGTAACCTTTATCGCAGTGCATTGAGATCACCTGCACAGGTGTGATATAAACGACGATTCGCTCAGCCGCGTGGACATTCCCCTTTCGGCAAACAAAAGTGTAACAAGACCTCGGGGCTTGAAGTGGTGGGCTGGGTAGAGATCTGGGCCGCTGACCGACCCCGGACTTCGGGGGACCCACTGACTCAGAGAGACGGGCCGGGTGTGCTTGTAGAAATTGGGGAGGGGATGAGATTGACAAAGCAAAACTACGACTGGGAATGATGTTGTTAGCCATCGCATACAGGCACAGAGAGAGAGAGAGAAAGACGAAGGCCGGTCCGGTCTAAAGGGCACGAGGTCGAGGAGCCGGGTCTTCGCCGGCTGGACATGCCTGAAGAAGAAAGGCGTTGACAGGGGACCTGTGAAAGCTTGGCCTCCGCCTTTTGTTAGTGACAGTTTGAGAAGTAGTCAATACGATGAGTTTACAGGTTGTTAAGAATTTCCTCACAATTAAGTGCACGACGTTGAAGTCGTTTTCGAATAGCTGAGAGCATTAAAAACGTTAAGAGCACATGTATGATATCCTCAAACCTTCATCGTCACGAAAAAAAACCGCATATCACAGAAGGCCATGTACCTGGAGCTGTGTCCGGAGAAGTCAATTGGAGCTGCAGGTCGCCACCCCACTGATAAGCCGGTAGGTAGTAAGTAGCCCACCCCGCGATAGGTCTGTGCGAAAATGGGAAACCCAGCCAGGGATGGGAAGCTTTCCTCGTCACTGTCGTGCAGCCGCGTGCCGCCGCCTCAACGGGCGAGTGAGGGAGAGACGTAAATAGTCCCCTCGCGCCCAATTCCCACCCTCCTTCTTGCCTGCTTGTCTTGTTTGTACTTGCGACATCGTTGTGTACTCTATGGATCCAATTGATCAAGCTTTTCCCTTCTAGCTAGTTTTGGTGACACAGGATTCCCTGCAGCTCGTCATCCAGTCCATATTTCAGTGTTTCGGCGAGACACCGCTGCCAACCTCCCCCCCCTCCACACCTTCCGCCTCGACTTCAGCAGAGACTTGAGGAACAAAAAGTATAAAACAGCCCGCCATGTCCGCCCTCCGGACGCTGTCACGGCGCACTGCGTCAAGCTCTGCCCGACTCATCTCGTCGCGCCTCGCCCCAGTGTCTTCTCTGTCCAGCAGGTCATTCTCAGTCTCCGCCAGCAACATGGGCCGCTTCGATGGTGTCGAGCCCAGCGCTCCCTCAGTCAAGACGGCCATCCCTGGCCCAAAGGCCAAGGAGCAGATCGCCGACCTGGACAAGGTCTTCGACACGAGGAGCTTGAACATGCTCACAGACTACAAGTCCAGCGTCGGCAACTACATTGCCGACCCGGATGGGAACGTCCTGCTTGATGTGTAAGTGGCCCCGGTGATACCTACCCCGAAACCTCACCGGTGTGATGTGTTCAGTGTAGGACGTGGGCTAACGCGGTGTTACCTCGGTGTGTAGCTATGCTCAGATCGCATCCATCCCCGTGGGATACAACAACCCTCACCTGATCGAGACCATGAAGAGCGACGCCGTGGTCAGCTCCCTTGTCAACAGGCCCGCCCTGGGCAACTTCCCTCCCAACGACTGGGCCGAGATCCTGCGATCGGGCATCCTCAAGGTCGCCCCCAAGGGCCTGGACCAGGTCTTCACGGCCATGGCTGGGTCAGACGCCAACGAGACGGCTTACAAGGCGGCCTTCATGTGGAAGCGCCAACAGCAGCGTGGTGGTGCCCACGTCGAGTTCACCGAGGAGGAGCTCAACTCGTCCATGAACAACCAGTCCCCCGGCGCCTCGGAGCTGTCCATCATGTCCTTCAAGACCGCCTTCCACGGCCGCCTGTTCGGCTCGCTGTCCACCACCCGCTCCAAGCCCATCCACAAGCTCGACATTCCCGCCTTTGACTGGCCCCAGGCCACCTTCCCCCTGCTCAAGTACCCGCTGGAGGAGCACGTCGAGGAGAACCGCAAGGCCGAGCAGGACTCGCTAGCCGAGGTCGAGCGCCTCCTCACCACCTGGCACCTGCCCCCCTGCGCCGTCATCGTCGAGCCCATCCAGTCCGAGGGCGGCGACAACCACGCGTCGCCTGCCTTCTTCCAGAGCCTGCGCGACGTGACCAAGAAGCACGACGTGCTCCTGATCGTGGACGAGGTGCAGACCGGCGTTGGCGCGACGGGCAAGTTCTGGGCGCACGAGCACTGGAACCTGACGACGCCGCCGGACATGGTGACCTTCTCCAAGAAGGCGCAGACGGCGGGCTACTACTTCGGCAAGCCAGAGCTGCGGCCCAACAAGCCGTACCGGCAGTTCAACACGTGGATGGGCGACCCGGTGCGGGCGATCCTGTTCCGGGGCATCATCGAGGAGGTGGAGAAGTACGGGCTGGTGGAGCAGACGGCGCGGGTCGGCGACTACCTGCACGGCAAGATCCAGCAGCTGGGCGACAAGTACCCGGGCCAGTTCGCCAACCTGCGCGGCAAGGGCCAGGGCACCTTCATCGCCTTCGACAACCCCAAGCGTGACGAGTTCCTCAAGGTGGCCAAGACCCTCGGTATCAACATCGGCGGGTCCGGGGCAAGCGCCGTACGGCTCAGGCCGATGCTGACGTTTGAGGAGAAGCATGCCGACATCCTGGTCAAGGCCCTGGAGAAGATCGCTACGTCATTGCAGTAAATGCAAAGGGGCTCATCATCCATCCCAAGTGGCCGTTAATATCTATCTATGTTTATTATTGCCATGGCCAAGGATGACGGCAGCGGTGACGGTTGACGCAGGAACGGGTGGGTTTAAGGTTTATGAGTTGTTCAGCAGGCATGACTGGGTTGGCAAGACGACATGTTCCTTTCTTTGCTTCTATCATGTTTCCCTATCTGGAGTTCAGTGCGTGCAAGACCATCATCAAGGGGGTCGGAAAGGGTGGGGTGTTGACAGCATATCGCCTGCATCTTTTGTTTTCTCTTGTTTTTGATTTGTATGGGCCACTACTCATCCTCGCTGCGGGTTATCCCTGCGCCGGGCAATTATTTCATCATCAAAGTATCACGGCCGAGTGTCTAGGACTAAATACCGATGGACTGGAATCTGGCGATCTCATGCACGGGCACCATGTTTCACGCTGCCACCGGTTGCGTTATAGCGTGTGTGTCGGGAGTTGTGTCTTGTGTGTATGCAGTAGTGAGAGTGTGTAGATATGACATCGTCTGGCAAGGTTCCTCTTCACACGGCGTGTGCATAGATAGGGCCAAGGGCACCAGGGCATGATGATGCACAAAATAATTCCAGGTCCCCGAGAGCCAATACATAGTTCTCACCAGGACCAGTCCTGATGTTGCGGCCGCCAGTCTGGGAAGCTGCGACACAGGCACCTTCCCGAATTGCGTGCGTGACCTGGATTTATGCAAAGGCATTGAGTTGTCGCGGGCTGGGCTGGAGGCATGATCCCACCATGGTGGTGCGGCAAAATGGAGTTGGTTGTTTGGGAGGCGAGCGGCTGGCACAGCAGCCAAGTAGCCCTGAGCCTCGCGCGCTGGGGTTGTTGTTGTGGTGTGGCGTCATCCCGCCCTGATAGGGTTTGCTGGCGCCGTCTTCTCTGCCCTGCATCGCTTCGATTCAACCCCTGGATCTGCAAAGATTGGCTTCAGGGCTGGCAGGCAGGCAGGCAGTGTTCAGGTTTTGCTTCATGCCTGATGCTGCGTGTGTGGGCCGATTACACAGTAGACGCAGTACCGGTATAGCATTTACGTTGATTGGTTGTTTACAACCCCGTTGCTGAATTGTGCATTTGCTCCCCGAAGCGACACCGCCTAGCGCGTTAGTACACACAAGCAGAACATGTAGTTTTATGCATTGGAGATTTTCAAGGCTGAGATGTTGACTCGTGTGACTGGGCCCATAGCTTGCTTGTGGGTCTCTGTTTTTGGTTATCTACGGAGTATTGGGCATATGCTGCCCGATGGGATCGGAGACACAAGCAGATCGACGATGGAGGCTTTCGGGAGGGTTGGTCGCGAGGCAGTCTGTTTTGTGATAGGAGGAGCCGCATGCTGCCCCCCTTCCCTCCGACCCAGAGTCAACAAAACACAATCCAAATTTGCAGGCCTGCCGCTGTCTGGCCTGTGCCACGACAGCGGGCGGACAGGCCCGGTTGCTACGGATGTCCCTGCTCGGGTCGGTTTGTACGGTGGGTGCCACATGGGAGACGGAGAAGCAGACAAAAGAGCCCGTGGCCCAGACATTGAGGAACCGACGGATCGAACTAAACCAATGTTTGTTTTAGTTTTGAGATTATGTGAGCATCTGGCCCATTCTGCCCATCCTTCCGGAGCAAAACCGAAGGCCTCCAAGTCTGTGTGGATGTTATGTAGTGGCAGGGCGGAATGGACGGAACCGGGATGCTGAAATTGGGTTATCAAAGACGGCATGGCATGTTGCGCTAATTGAGTGCCATTGAGCTGCATTCAGTCAGCGTTGATCAATCATGGTCAGGTAGGCGCAACGCATGGAGAATTTCCAATCTCCAGGGCCGCCAAGGGCTAAGAGGAAGCTTTGACAAACCATCCCACCTTCGAGTTGCACCTTATCTGAGCAGGGACGTCCCGAATACAACATCCCGGGGCGTGTGAAGTGTCCGCGCCCGTCCCATGTTACCGAAGTGCTAGGACAAGGGAGCCATTGTCGTGAGCCGCCGTCTTGGGGCCATGCGCAAAAAGAACACACTCACACACACACACACACACAGACACAATGCTGAAAGCCGGCGCGGTGGTCATGCCGAAGCCCGACCCTTGCTTTGCAGGTTTGTTTTTTTAATTCTGGAAGGCATGCGATGATGTCGATGGCCCGGGGGCATGGCATAAAACACAGATGCTTTGAGGTCTTGTAAGGTTGATCCTCTCTCGCTCGCACCACGCCGGCGCGGAGAATTCTATGCAGGGCTGCAACCCAGACACAGCCGTTTTTTCATTCTATAGTTATGCTGAAGCATAATAAGCGTGGCTCTTCCAACGGCCGGTGACGTTTGAAGTTGACGTCGAGGTGTTGGTCACGATCATGACAGCCTTGTCTGGTTCCAATGCCGATCGCGATGAGCCTTGACAGACTGGCAGTGACATCTGGAGTGACTGCTTGACTTGCGGATACATGCCGGGTCGTCCGGATGAGCTTGTTAGTGCCAGCGGGCCCTTCCTGTGGGAGTCGCTAAGAAAAGCGGGTACTGGAAAAGGTAAAGGAAAAAACCAGGGGCTTGTTGGCCCGTCGCGTCAGTTGGTCTGGCTGAGGCCGAGCCAAAATTGATATGAAAGTCACAATCTCTCTCGCCAAAGCTGTGCCGTCCCGTCTCGTCTCGACCAACCTCACCCGCACTTATCGTAACCGAATTGATTTGTGTGATCTGCCCTACCAGCAGCCCGTGTGTCTGAGCTCCCAAACGGCAGGCGTCTCGACGGCAGTTGCTCCTGCTCCCAGAGTTTACCAAGCTTCACGCTTCACGCTTCACATCGAGTTCGGAGTCGCCCTCGGCCACCCCCCTTTCGGCTCCCACAAAAACGGCAAAGAGCATCGCCGATCAAGTCGCGCCTCTCAGGCCCCGTCCTGTCTTGCCCCAAAGCCTGCACACCCCCCCCCCTGCCAACTCAACCCAGCTGCATGAACGCCCCAACCCCGGGGAGCCGCGACCTATCTGCCTGTCAGTCGATTCCTATTAATTGGAACACCGCCCTGTCCGACCCAAAGCCAGAGACAGCGCAGGAATAAAACAAATTTCCATTCTCCCGCCCTCGCCCACCCAACACAATTGCGCAACAACACCCAGCGCACTTGCCGTACAGCACTTGTTGTGCAGGCAGTCACCACTAGTAGCAACCGTATCCACAAGGTGAGTCGCTGCCGCCTAGGGCACGATTTGGGCTTCGCTAGCTCTCGCGCCGCCACTCGGTCCTTCCACTTTCCCACACAAGCTAATTTGTACAGCTACAACCAAACCCACGCTTCAACTCACCGTCGGCGACATTTGTCAACTAAAACACCGCCTAAAACACAAAGCTGCCTACAAATATCGACTTCCATCGCAGAACGAGAAATTGCGCTGTTCGGAGCCAGTTTCTTTCCCCAACATTGACGAGATGCCCGCCAAGCTGTCGAATCCCTTCTCAGCCCTCGCCAATATGACGCCGCACGAGAAGCTCGGGGATCGCAGGCTCTCCCAGTCTCGTACGAACCGCCTGAGTCAGCTCTTTTCCCCGTCTCCCAAGAACAAGGAGCAAATGTCCGCTCAACAGTCCCTGCTGGCTGTACAGCAGGTCGCCAATAGCGCCCAGATCACCGCTCCCTCACTATCATTGCCCACCATCTCCTTGTCAACCGCAACCGCTGGCGACGTAAATGGCGATGAGCCATCAACCACCTTGTTCCAGCCACCCTCGGAGGCAGAGAACACGACCAAGACGCGCGGAGAGGCCCAATTCGCCCCTCTCCTGCACCCAACTCACAGATATGTCAGCAAACACCGCGGCGGCACCCTAGATCCCCCGATCGAGGACATGCCTTCTTATTACTACGTCCTCACCACATACATCAGCTACCTGCTCCTGATCTGCTTCGGCCACGCGCGTGACTTCTTCGGAAAGCGCTTCGGCGACAAGAAGCGTTACAGCAGTATTCTCGGCGGCAATGGCTACGCTCCCCTCACCGATGATTTTGACAGCTTCTACATCCGCCGGCTCAAGAGGAGGATCGACGACTGCTTCTCCCGGCCCACCGTTGGCGTTCCCGGGCGGTACATCACACTGGTCGATCGTATGTCGACCGATTACAACCAGAGTTACACCTTCACCGGCACCTACACCGAGACCCTGAACATGAGCTCCTACAACTACCTTGGATTCGCCCAGTCTGAAGGTCCTTGTGCAGATATGGCCGAGGACGTCGTCCGCAAGTACGGCATGGCCAGCTGCAGCTCCCGAGCCGATGCCGGCACATCCGATCTGACCGTGGAGGTCGAGCGGGAGATTGCTCAGTTCGTCGGAAAGCCTGCCGCCATGGTCTTCTCCATGGGCTATGTCACCAATGCTGGCACCTTCCCTGCCCTCGTCTCAAAGGGCTGCCTGATCATCTCTGACGAGTACAACCACACCTCCATCCGTGTAGGTGCTCGTCTGTCCGGCGCCATCATCAAGTCATTCAAGCACAACGACATGATCGACCTGGAGAAGAAGCTCCGTGACGCCATCTCACAAGGCCAGCCTCGCACGCACCGCCCGTGGAAGAAGATTCTGGTCGCAGTCGAGGGTCTTTACTCTATGGAGGGCAACATGGTGGATCTTCCCGGTGTCATTGCCCTGAAGAGAAAGTACGGTTTCTACCTCTACGTCGACGAGGCTCACAGTATCGGCGCTCTTGGTCCCCGAGGACGTGGCGTGTGTGACTACTACAAGATCGACCCCAAGGAAGTCGACGTTCTCATGGGTACTCTGACCAAGTCTTTTGGTGCCAACGGTGGCTACGTTGCTGCGGAGAAGCCTATCATCGACCAGCTGAGGAGAGTCAACGCTGCGACCCTGTATGGAGAATCACCAGCCCCCGCCGTTTTGGCACAGATTTTGTCCTCCCTGAAGATCATCGACGGTGACCTGGCACCTGGGCAAGGAGACGAGCGACTGCAACGGATCACCTTCAACTCGCGCTACCTCCGACTAGGACTTAAGCGGCTCGGTTTCATCGTCTACGGTCATGATGACTCGCCCATCATCCCCGTCATGCTCTACAATCCGGCCAAGATGGCAGCATTCAGCCACGAGATGCTGAAGCGCAAGATCTCGATAGTCGTCGTAGGCTACCCTGGAACACCCCTGATCAGCTCACGAGCAAGATTCTGTGTCTCGTCGGCGCACAATAAGGACGACCTGGACCGCGTGCTAGCCGCCTGCGACGAGGTCGGTGATATCCTGCAGGTCAAGTTCTCGTCAGGTATCGCCGGAGGCAGCGATGAGCCACTGCCCGAGGGCGTGTCGGCCGAGAACGAGAAGGAGTGGCGGACGGCCAACGGACGGAAGGTTGTCAAGCCCCCGCGCTGGAAGTTGGAGGATGTGATTGCCTGTGGCGCGCGTGATACCCAGTTGCCTCTGCGATAGGTTCTGTTTAGGAGCATTATGTGCGGGCACTAATTAATGTCTATTATTGTTTAGACGATACCACCTTGTATTGTTGTTGTTTTATGAAGACGGAAGGAAGCAAACAAAGAAAAGACCCAAACGAGGATGGGGGAAAGGGCCCCTCGACATGATGACGGCGTTTTTTTTCTTCTTCTATCTTGGTGTATCCATATACGAGAAACCTTTTTCACTTCTACCATGGTTGAGATGTTTTGTATGATAACGCCTGAAAGCCGTGCACATGTCAAATGTATCAATTTTTACCGTATTACCGTGACAACACACACAGCTAAACGAATAGCGACATGTAAAATCCTAGACTGGCTCTTACTTCCTACCTAGGTACCTAGCTAGGTCTCTACAAGACCACACTCCTAAAGGATAATCTTGCGAAGAACATTATCTCATGTGAGGGTATGTAATATGAAATCGTCCCGTAGGAGGATGTCTTGTATCCTTTAAGACACTATAGGGTGTTGTCCTATGATAGGATGTCCTACAGGATGTGGATCTTGCAGGAGGTTGGTTGTCCCTGGGGGGGATAATAGGTTCCCATTTGCAACTTGAGGGTCTAGGTGAGTCCCACCGTGTTTACACTTAGAGGTTCTTGCTTGCGTCCATACGAGCAACAGGAAAGGCACCAGACGAATGTCAATGAAAGCAGCCAATTGCGGTCATGAAAGTTGTCTGCAAGACTCGGAGTAAGAGGGCATGTGCAAGTGTGGCCCGTGCGCTTCCCTTTCACGAGCTTTCACGACTTTAAATGCCCCTCAACGCGGAGCGCCTCCCGTTCACGGTCGCAGAATCCATTTAAAACTACTGCAGTTTTATGAGTAGCTCAGCTGCTCAGCAGGATTGAATAACTGTAGGCACCATTCTTCTTGAATCGCCCGAAGAAAATTGCTGGGATTTGGTTTTCTGGTCCACTACTACCTGAAAAAGTTGGTCGCCATCGCCTTCAACCTCTCACAGTATCACCTCGTGCGCTAAAGTGACTGGAGCGATCATTCCTCGCGACATTGTCACAGTTGGACACACCCTGCCAGCAGCTGGTATTTTTTCAACTTATCTTATGCGCAACAGAACTGGTCTCCGACCTAAAAAGCGATCCGTTCACCTGAAGATGGGCTCATCCAAGCGACGCCGTCAGCAGCAGCAGCAGCAGAGGCTCACCTTCGAGGCTGTCCCCCAGGCTGAGTCGCCAGCCCTCAGTCAAGGGCTGTCGCCTGCGAGGGTCAGGTTTGAGTCGCCCAAAAACGGCAGCCCGAGCAGTCGTACGGTTAGACCCCTCAGTATGGCGCGGTCCAAGAAGCCAAAGCAGCAGACTTTAGATGCATCGCTAAGTATGTGTGCCCTACCATCTCTCTCGCCACATGCCCTCAGCTGCATTACATCACTCGTAGTTCACATCGTCTTGTACAATGTTTTAATATATTTTTTTTTGGGGGGGGGGGGCTCTACACAACAACTTACCAAGCAGTACACGGGTGAGGGCTAATTCAAACTTTGAGGCAAAGACAGAACAAAGCGCCAAGCCACCCAGCCTGAAGGCGAGGATGAAATCATGCCCGTCTCGCCGGGAAAGGATGTGAAGGCTCGACGGAGGCAGCCTCCTTCGCCTCCCGCCTCATCTTTCATGTCAAAGTCCATCAGGCCACGCCATCATATCGTGGACAGCGACACAGACAACCCCGTGGAGGAGGATGGAGAGCTGGACGACACGGATGGCGAAGGCCCCTCGAGACACGAGATCTCCCGAAGGCGGCTCAGTCGCCCAGCTAAGCGAAGCAACGTGCCTGTCACCAACCTGGAAGATAGCGACGACGACGAAGAGCCCATCGCGCGCTCGTCCCAGTCCTTGCCGAACCAGGCAGCCGTTAGTGACGACTCTGACGACGCGCCGCTGGTCACGCCACGATCGAGTGCGCGCAAGAAAAGCCGCGTCGTGCTAGCTGAGGACGAGGAAGACGTGCAGAGTCCCACCAAGCGGCGGAGACTCACCCGTAATACCCGCGCCGTGAGCATTGTGGACAGCACCGACAGCTCAGATTCGCAGTTGAGTCAACCCGATCGCCAGGCCAACACTCCCTCAAACATGGACTCTGCTTCTCCGCAGCCCTCGACACGTAAGACGCGCTCGAGAGCGCGCAAGGGCCACCGCTCCGAGAAGGAGAAGAAGATGGAGCTGCTGCGGCGCAGGAGGGCCGGGGAGAAGGGCCTCACCATGTCAGACCTCAACACCTCCGAGGAGGAAGTCGCGGGGGACGAGGGTGCTCTATATGATACGGACTCGGACCACCAGGCCCTTGACGTGTTCGACGACGAGTCGGACGACGCCGGACCCGCGGAGCAGCCTTCGGCCTCTGCCAAGAAGGCGAAGCACAGGAAGAAGAAGAAGGCCTCGGGCAGACGGGATGGTGCGAACGGAGGGGAGGACTCAGCAGATAGCGAGGGAAATCTGGACGGCTTCATCGACGAGGACGACACCCTCGGTGTGCCTGATGACGCGCTGCTTCTCATGCCCCTCGAGTTCACGCGGGCCTCGCGCAAGCCCCTCAAGGCTCACTTCAGGGACGCTGTGGAGTGGCTCGTCCACCGCCGCATCAACCCTGCCTTTGAGAGGGATGACGAGGTGTACAGGACGGCGTGGACGCGACTCGACGATGAGGTGGTCGGCCTTGCCAACTCCAAGTGGGTCTCGTCTTCCTGGAGGCCTGATTTCTATCGACTCCTGCGGGCGAGACCATACATCGAGCAGGCCGAGCTTGGATACGGTCACCTCAGTACTGATGTGGAAAAGTGTCAGGCGGTAAGCAGATTGATCCCCCACAAAGTCTTGCCCTTGTCTTTTCTGGTATGCCTCACTGCGTACCTTGTAATTTCCTCTTGGTAAGGCGCAGGTTGGTTTAGACACAGATTGTGTGTCCACTCCCTGCTAACTCTATATGCTACAAGTGTGGCCGGTCAAACCACCCGGCGACGTGGGCTATCAATTTTACTGGAAAACCATACGACAGCAACACGTTGGACGAGCTGGAAAACGACACGACCAGCGGCTCAGAGGACGAGTCCTCCTCCTCCTCCACCTCGTCCGGCGAAGGGGAAAGGCCGCGGGGTCAGCAGCAGAAGCAGAGGCAGAAACAGAAGCAGAAGAAGCAGCGCCCAGACCGCGACGTGCACGGCAACGCGCTGCCGCCCGAGGACAGGCAGTTTTTTGTGGGCACGGTGTGCAATAGCAACGCCGAGATGGCGCACAACCTGCTGCACTGGAAGCCGGCGCTACGGGACTGGGTCAACGGCGCGCTCGAGCGGGAGGGCTGGCTCGCGCCCGAGAGGCTGGTCGAGCTGGACCGGATGAGGAGGAAGGAGCGGCGCAGGGTCGCGGACGAGGTCGTCGAGGCCTGGGACGCGAGCGGCATCATCAAGCGCCTGTATGCCGACTTCAAGGAGAATATCCGCCGGGCTGAGGAGCGGGATACCACCAAGTCGTCGAGGGGCGGGCGGAACTACAGGAGGTAGGGCCACGGCTGTGGGCCTACTTATGTGACTCCAGATATGTCGGCCTGTGACGAGGTATGGAGCTAGATTTGGGGGGGTCTGGCTGTTTATTGGACAGTCGCTGGTTGCTCTGGCTCGATGTCACTCAACCCACTTGGTGAGGCACAACAGTGAAGTGCTTTTGTTTCACAAGGGATCTTGAGGCGTTGGTTCTTGGACTTCTGGAAACTAACTTGGCTTTACTTTGATTAAAGCTGTCTCAGTACTTGAGCTTACCGCTCATCTGACCAGAAGAGCAGAATTGCGATTTACCGGTCGAGATAGACGCCCTCGTGTGGAGTAAGGGAAGGAATTGCGCTGCTCATCTGACCACTATCCTTGATGGTGTTGGATGGACTTTTCATACCAAGATCCACCACATACACCCCCCCCCCCAACACCGCCTCCCGGAATGAGGATATTCTGGCAAAGAAAGGGCCAGAGACACATGGTGGATCGGCACATTGGCGGTTAATTACTAGACAAATCAACTTGCAAGCTCATACGAGATCCCCTGACCTCAGTACTTCGGTACGAGAGCCCGTCAGACAGATCACACTACAAATACTCTCATGGTAGCGACAAAAATACCAAAACGGGCTACCCTCATGGTATTCACGGCCGGTGATTATGGACTCGTAGAAGCAGTAGAATTACTGATACTAACTTTTCTAACGCTGGCTTGTCATCGCAAATTCAAGACGGGTGTCTGATTGATTTTCTTGAGAAGTGATTACCGGCGTCATGAGACCGCGATCCTATACAACTACGTGGACACTCACACCCAACTCCCCCCCCCTTGAACTCGGAGTATTAGTAGCCTCTGAAAACAACACCCCGTTGCCGCACCTTTCCCTCGGGAAGTTCACGTACCGCCGTGCTGGCTTTTGTGGAGGGTGAGCGGGCTTCTCTCCAAGGTTAGCAAGCGGTGCTATAGGGCCCCAAGTATTCTTCTCGATGTGTTATCTTCTCTCCATATTTTTCAGACCCATGGCCCGTGTTTGTGTGTGTGTGTGTGTGTGTGTGCATAGAGCCTTGAACTTGCCCAGATTCGCCCATTTACTGCAATATTTTCCGCGGGACATGCGGTAACTTGCCCTGTCAACCCTGCCCCCCTTCTCTGGGCCTCCCTCGGTCACTCGTGAGTTCTGTCTTATTTCGACATAAGAACTCACTGGCTGCTGCTGCTATTTGGCTCCGGGTCGTGTTCGTTTCTGTTCCTTTATATACAAGTTATACATCTTCATTCTCGCTCGTCCATTCTCTCTCTCTCTTTCTGTCTCCGTGACAAAGTTAGCAGAGCCTGATTGGTATATGCATGTTCCCATCCAGTATGCTACACGCAACGCCCTTATCCATCCCGGCTCACCCTCTCCCTCTCTCCCCAGTGAAGAGAGATGGGAGGGGAAGAAGGGGATAACAGGCAGGCCCTTACGAACGAACGACGCAACAAAAAAATCGCACGACGAAGGCCGGCGCACCAGGCCAGGGCCCGTATACGATCCCGCGACGCTGTTATATATGGACGATATATGGGGCAGACACCAAAGTCCACCTCAGGGTAACGGGAAAATGCTGGTGGTGGGGAACAGGTGTGAGTTTAATTTTGATCCCTGAGAATTGAGAGAAACAATTCAGAGGAGATCCCCGCCATCGCGGAAAGGGGATCTCATCCGCTATATCGAAGACAATGTTTGTAGTTCCCAGCCATATCAAAAGCCCCAAGCCCCTTTCCGTTCATTCACCCATACATGTGTCCGCCCAGCCAAGTAATCCAACCCC
>MAVT02000202.1:0-44488 GCA_001702395.2 Diaporthe helianthi | reverse complement strand
ATATACTCCGCTACTAATTATATATATAAATAGTACCTTTATAGTCCTCTCTCTTCGTTTAATTAATAGAGATTAAGTTAAGTCATATCGATCTAAGTATACGTAGCCTATACGTAGTTTGCGCTAGTGCCCTGATCAAAGTGACTGCTAAACGTAGAGAAGGTATACCCCTATGCCTAGCGGCGTGGGGGGGGGGCATCTGAAGGTCTGACCCCTCAACTACTCTGTAGAGCACAGCAACCACATGTGCACTGAGCAGGAGGTATGGCAACGCACTCGGTTCTATAGCACAGTTTGGCATAGCTTTAGGAATGTGGAGGGTAGATGAAAGATTTGGTGAAACACATACATCAGGTGTGCATTGTTGTTTTTGGAAAGTGAGTATTGCAAGCCCAAACCTGCATTCACTCTGTCACTCAGGTACCTTCCGCAAGCCATGGGGTTGATGTGGATGAATGCAGTTCAAGTAAGCCAGTCAACCGGAGGAGAGGAGGCATGGCTGGTTCTGGTGACATCACGTGCGGGCAGAAAAGTGGGCCCATACAAGGTCAATTTTTCGCTGGGATCCAGGCGTCCTAGGCAATGCAACTGGACCAGCCGGGTTCAAAACATTCATCTGCCCAACACCATCACCGCCGACACTACAGGTGCATCTCTTCTTTCTTCATACCCACACACCCCTCCTTTCTTTGCACTCAGATACCCGCCACGAAGGTCTGTCAATCAGCCACCCAACCTCCAAGCCCCTTCCAAGCCCGATCAGATCCTTCCAGCCTAGCCTCTGCGTTGAAAAGCCCTGTTGTCCAGCTCTTGCAAAGTACTGACGCCTGATCCACCAGCCCCCACTTCTAGGCATTTACATCACTCAACCGCTTTCCCAGTCACAGCTCTTCTCTTACTGCCCACAGAACAGATCACAACCACACAATGGCTGCCCCAGCTCAGCAGGTGCCTACCTTCAAGCTCGTGCTTGTTGGTGATGGCGGTACCGGAAAGGTGAGTCCCTTCCTTATCGTTATTCCCCAGAGCAAGACGAGGCGGTGGGCAGTTTGCGCCTAGCGCTCTCCATCGCTGGGCAAGCCCACACTCTACCAACCACGATCCCCTTACTGCTCAGTCAACCCAAATGCCACTGAACAAGTGCTGACAAGTGCCAAAATGTCATAGACCACCTTTGTCAAGCGCCATTTGACTGGTGAATTCGAGAAGAAGTACATGGCCACCCTCGGTGTTGAGGTCCACCCCCTCGGCTTCACGACCGTTAGTACCTACCTCATGAAGCTCAACACCGATGCCGATGCTAACCCAGGCACCATAGAACTACGGTCAGATCCAGTTCGACGTTTGGGACACCGCTGGTCAGGAGAAATTCGGTGGTCTCCGTGATGGATACTACATCAACGGCCAGTGTGGTATCATCATGTTCGATGTCACCTCCCGTATTACCTACAAGAACGTTCCCAACTGGCACCGTAAGTACCGCCATCTGATTCCAATAAGTAACCCGCCCAAAGGCTAATGCCGTGAATAGGTGACCTTGTCCGTGTCTGCGAGAATATCCCCATCGTCCTCTGCGGAAACAAGGTCGATGTCAAGGAGCGTAAGGTGAAGGCCAAGACCATCACTTTCCACCGCAAGAAGAACCTGCAGTACTACGACATCTCCGCCAAGTCCAACTACAACTTCGAGAAGCCCTTCCTGTGGCTGGCTCGCAAGCTCGTTGGCAACCCTGGTCTTGTACGTGACACTAAAAAGCCCCCACCTAGCACGGAGACAGCCTTGCTGACTAACCAAAACAGGAGTTCGTTGCTGCTCCCGCTCTTGCTCCCCCCACTGCCCAGGTTGACGAATCCCTCCTTGCCCAGTACGCCAAGGAGATGGAGGAGGCTTCCGCTATGCCTCTGCCCGGCGAGGACGAGGACGACGATCTGTAAACGGGTTGCTTCCAACCTTGCAATTACCCTTCCGGAGACACTGTGTGCGGTGGATAGATTTCACGGGCCCTTTCGTTCGACGTGAACGGCATCTTGCTTAGGGACAGCGACATATACAGGCAGGGCAGGCCACGGCAGGATTAGGCCACGTTGATGAGCTCATGATGGGATACAGGATGCGAAAATGCGAGGCGCGATGCATTAATGGCTGAGGAGGCACGTCGTCCGGTCTTGGGTTTGATGCAGCATCGGCCCTTCGCGTTCCGAGAGTAGAGTTCCGCGCCACGCTCTGCACTCAGGCGCAACTCAGGTAGAATATCACCGAAAAAGTCTCAATAGCGAACCCCTCCCCCCCCCCCCCCCGACAAACCGGACATCTTCCTCATCGCCAATAGTCTTGGCTGGTCAATTTTTGGATGCAGCTGGCGCAGTCGGGCATATAAGCAAGCAACGACGCACTAAATGAGATCGGACGCGACCGTGGTCAGCGTAGTATTTCACATGTACTGTGTAGAACACTGCAAGGTTTTGCAATGATGTCAACCTACGGAGCACTTGCATAGGCCCCTCATGCTTGATCCAGGCATGGCTTGCCCAGGGGCCCTGGCACACGCGTGGGTGGGGATACAAGAAGAACCTCACCGCGGCAGCGGTTCGAGCCAAGTCACATTCAAGTAAAGACTGTGAGCTGCACTAGAAACCCACTGTAACCAGGGATGAAATTACCATCAGACTCTTTGAGTACGATGACTCGTTCTGTGTGATAAACAGGCTTCCACTAAGCCAAGATGCTGCAGCACTCGAGAGACGTAGATCAATATCGGGTCGAGGACCTTGGTACTCTTATGATACATTACATATCGATCATAGGATGGTGAAAGGACACCTGCGACTGCCCACAGTAAACTTTTGCAGTTCTGCAAACATGTTGCTAGTCCAGTCTTCCCCAAACAGGCACGCCAGTAGCGTTTCGAGACACGTCCTCAATTCTTGTATAGAAGACGTCTGAGGCCAAGGCTGACTAGTTGTTCTGGTTTCTCTCCCTCTCTTTTCAGTGCTGCTGTTACTATGTCCCCAAACGAAGAATGGGATGTCGTGCAGTCCTTATCAGCGACTGCTAAGCCATTTTCCCGGTCTCCTGCCACGTACACAGAACTGCACATTCTTGACGCTTGGATCCATACGTAGCCGTATTTGCCCCAGAGAAAGTAGTGTCATTTCAGCTGAGGCGGCACTGGTCTGTCAAAGAGGCAAAATATGACATCCCAGCAGGCCCCGTCCACCCCAACCCTGGCTCGGCACCAGGGACAATTCTAGTTCCCGCTGTGACGGCGCGGCGACGGGCCTCGAAACCTTGACGATAACGCTCTGGCCGACGGTCCCCTGGACGCATTCAGCGACCTTCTTTAATTGGTCGTGGTTGGCGGCGTCGACGTAGCCAAAATTCCGGATCAGGTCGCCCGGCTGCAGGCCGGCCGAGGCGGCGGGGCTCCCTGGCGCCACTGTGTTGATCTTGGCGAAGGTTTCGCCCAGCCGCTCTGGGACGTAGTCCCGCAGGGCCGGTTCCGAGGCAGTGGCGTCCCCGGTCGCGGGTGAGTCGGCGGCGAGGACATCGGCGTCAGTGGCGGTCTTGGCGAGGCTAGCAAAGTGCTCGTGGATATGCTTCTCGATCCTAGCCATTAGGTCCTTGTAGTCGTTGCGCAGGTGGATGATGCGGGCGCGGGCGGTGCGGATCTGGGCGACGTCGATGTCGGCCCTGGGGAAGCCGTCCGGAGTCAGCAGGCTCGTGTGCATGTCGACGCCGTGCGAGTCGAGCACGCTGCTCAGGGCCTTGAGCTCGGCCTCGACATTGTCCTTACTGCGCTGGAGCTCGGCGAAGGAGAGGTGGGCCGAGTTGCCGTTTGCGGCCCTCGCGGTGGTCGGCCCCGAGGGGACGGTGGGTGCGTGGAGGTTGTTCATTCTCAGCGGAAGGCCCATCGGTGTGCCGGTCGGTTAGTGCTGCTACCATTTCAAGTCTCTAGAGGCATAGAGAGATTGTGTGTGGGCGAGATGATGGGTTACGCTGTTGGGGGTGGGGGCAGGCAGACAATCAGTCAACCGCCATGACGCGTTCGCTTGCCAGAGGTGCTTGTGTGCGGCGGAAGGTGGACCGAGAACTCAGGGAGCTAAGGCTGTGAGGCTGAATGGAGGGGCAGCTCACATTGACAGGGGGGCTTACCCACTCAGCACACTACCCAGCATATCTAGGTACCTAGGTAGCACTGCTAGGCAGGGCTGGCTGACTGGATGGGGTGCGGAGGCTGGGGTAGCCTACTGGGTACCTACACAGGAAGGGCAGCAGGGGTGTAGATTTCGATCTTCAGGTACATCCTCTTGGATGGAAATTCCCCATGGTAATCTGCCTTTTCTCCAACGTCATGCCCTCCTGGTGTTCTGCACGCCGCCGCCCAACGCCGCTGGTGGCAGTAAGGGAAAAGCTGGAACCAGACGTCATGCTGCCTTGTCGTCAATCTCTCACATTGACCACCTGGGCAAGTCTAATATGAACAAACTTGGCAGCTAAGTCAACGGGGCAGGCGGCCGTGCAGCTCCCGCGCCTCTCAATTTCAGGTTTGACAGACACGCACAGGTTTTAGTTGTGCCCTACCTACCTACCTAGGTAGGTACTGTTCGGCAGCTCAGTGTGTACTGTACCTACCTACCTAGGTACCTAGGTAGGTAAGTTTGTACGGAGTACTGACTGTACCACGCTGTCAAGGGCGGGCGGGAGCGTCTCTCGTTTCATTGCCCGTCTCCAGCAATGAAATACCCGGGCAGGTAGGGTAGCCTTTGCAGGAGGGAAGCAGCTAGCATCATTCCCCCGTGCGCATGGCAACCGGACGACCTTCTCTTGCTGTCTTCTTTGGCAAATGGTACGCCTTCCCCTCCTGAAGTCCCAGATCAGACCAGCCCACGCTTGTCCATCGAAGGCGCCCTTGCATGACAACAAGTGACTGGTTGTGTTACTCTGTCTGCGCTCCTTCCCTGGCCTCTTTTCTCTTTCTCGTTCTTGCATTCTATTCTCTCTTTCCACTTCTCTCCTCTTTTGTAGCATTTGCAGGTCTGGGGAAGTTGACTTTCTCTAACGGCTGACATCTCGACGTTGTTCTCTTGTTTTGCCTGCCATTCCACTTTATTCCACACTTGGCACCATGTTTTGATACCCCCCATTTTCAACGCCTTGTTGCGACTGTTTGTCGGATCCGCTCTCTTTCGGCTGATCCTGAGGAGTAGAAATTTTGGTTTCTAAGTTTCTTGGTCTCAAATGAGAATATTATGGCTTCCTCGTCCGAGCCCCCCGAGGAGGGCTCTTCTTCTGGCTCCGTCCGCATTGCCCGAGATCCTCAAGATGACGCGGTCTACTTGAAGGACTCTGCCGACATAGATCCTCCCTCGAACGTCACAGGAGATTCAACACAAAGTACCGAAGACGACTCCGTTCTGCCAAACATCGAATCGATCCGTTCTAAAGACCCCGGCGAATGGGCTTATCGGGACACGGTAGATCCGGCATTGATTAGGTTCACGCTGGATGAGCCCCATGATCTCAGGATTTCCACGCCAGACGACCCGATATCGCCAGACGACCCGATTTTGCCAGACTTTGGTGAACGTTTCGGCCAGGACCAATCGCCCACGCCGCTCCACAGGTGGATGAGGACTCTACGACGGCGTGGTCTCAGTCAGCGGCCTTCACCCACCGACGATGACGGCGATCCCGTGCCCAGGCCATTCTCTGCAAACCGCCTGTCGGAGAAGCTCCAAGGCGCAAGCCATCACCGCCAGTCGTCTTCCGGGTCTTCGTTTGCCTTTGTCGAGACGGTCAAGACGGCCAGCGCCAGCCTCGCGAGCGGCAGCATTTTTGCTCGGTCAAGACGGAATAGTATACGGTCTTCCCGATCTAAGACGCACACCGATCTCAGTAGCAGGGCATCGATGTCTAGTAACAGATGTTCCGAGGAGAGTGCCGGGCTAGACAAGCCACCGGTTTTGGACAGGGCTACTGTAGAACGGTCACTGCAAAGGCGTCGGATACTGGAGGAGCTCATCAGCACAGAAGAGAGTTATATTGGCGACGTGCGATTCCTCATGAACGTCTACGTCACAATTCTCGTCTCGCTCCCAACTATGCCTTCGGGCTTGCGGTCTTCGATCAATCGAAACCTGACTGACATCATTGAACTTCATGAAGCGATCCTGGGAGAGCTGCACCGGGCCGTCCCTTATTCAGAGTACACGCAGCTGAGCCTACGTCCCCAGTCAAAATCTCACACACATGGTCACAACCGCATTCGGAGCCTGGATGTTGTACCGGAAGACAACGCAAGCATGTCGTGGCTAGAGACTGTTCCTGGAATGGTCGCTGAGCCCAGCGTTGTTGCAGATGTCGCGCAAATCTTTACAAAGAAGGTTTGAAAGGCCTGGAATTCGTCGGCGGCAAACTGTCGACTAACGATTTGCAGATGAACCGATTCTTCGTGTATGAGGAATATGGGGCGAAGTACGAGATGATGATGAAGGACATTTCGTCCGCTCATCGCACGATGCCGCAGTGGGAGCTATATCAGAAGGGCTTGGAGACACTGGCGTCCTCACTCGGCCCAGCCAGTAAACATGGCGTCAAGTCGAAAAAGTCCTTGACCATTGGGGACCTTCTAGTCAAGGTAAGTCCCTCAGCACAAGCGCCCATTTGATCATCAAGACTGTCTCCTAACGTATCTCAGCCACTCCAACGACTTTGCAAGTATCCTCTCCTGTTCTCGGAACTTCTGAAGTATACCCCTGTCGCAGATTCTCCTTACGCACATATGGAGATCGAGAATGCACTCGTCCGGCTGAGGGAGGCCACTTCGCAGGTCAACCGAGCTACTGACGACGCACGAGTAAAAGATGTACTCGAGAAGACATGGCTTTTGCAGGATCGTCTCGTATTTCCAGATTCAGTATGGAACCTCTCTTGCCCTATTGGCTTTAGATGTATCTCTGACACTGCGTAGGAACTCGACGCTGCTTCTAAAACCCGAATTCGCTCGTTTGGTCACATAGAACTTTGTGGTGCGCTGCACACTTGTTGGCAGACGAGAGATGGGATTCATGGGCAATACATGGTTGCTTTGCTTTACAAGAACTGGTTCTGCCTTGCGTCGGCAAGCCGAATCGATCAAATCTACACGCTGCAGGCTTGTGTACCAACAAATAATATCAAAGTCGAACCAGTGGATAATGGACGGGGTACGCAAGCTCTCAAAAATTCCCCATTCTCCCAGCTTCTCGAGTTGCTAACACAAATGCTTAGGTTTGCAGTGTCACACTGCCCCCTTTTCGTGGAAGATTGTCTTCGAATGCGACTGCCAGTTGTACGAGATGATGTTAACTGCTTGTACTCCGAAAGAGGAACATGAATGGCGAACCCGCATTGAAATTGGCTCTGCGTCAGCGTCACAGGGTCCAGCTGGCCCCGAGCTCTACGGTTCCTTGTTTTTGAATATGAAGAGTCTTAGTACTGTTTTCGGAAAACAAGGTAAGAAGTGTACGATCTGGATTCTCCGTCGCAAGCGTTGCTGAAGTTGTTACAGGTACTATTGCACGCAGGCTGTCCATCCATAGAGCTACCACGGTCGGTCCGAAAACGCCACTCTGCCACGTCGTCGTGCGAAATACGAGCGTTGAAAAAGAAGCTGCTACTTCTTCCAACACAACCATCAGCCGGACACAGTCTCTCCTTGCTTCTAAGGGTCGAATACCGGTGCTGGCGCCGACTCGAGGAGATAGGGCAAGGCTGGAGGCTTTGCTCTCAGATGTGTGGACTCGAAATGTCCTACCCTTTCCTGGAATGACCACCCGAGCTCGCAACGAACATATTATCCGCACTTCGGCACAGTCCGTGATTCGCAAGCTGAGTGTTACGAGCATCACAAGTACTTTTACCAAGCGCTCGGCGAGTTTCGCGAGCATCACTATAAACAGCGACGATGGCTCTGGCGGAGAGGAGACAATTGCTCCAGTCAGAAGCGTGAAAGACGAAACGCCAAATATTAGGATCCCAATCGGTAACGAGGAAAACAGTGACGCGCGATTATCCGTCATCGACGACGAGTCAGACAAGACGACCCCCTCAACGATGCGAGCTTTCTGTAAACCTCCCAGCACAGGGATTGGCGTCGAAAGCAAGAGGAGTCCCCGGCGCCGAACGCGCATCGCTAAGAGCCCAAGCGCGTGGCAGCTCAGGGAGCTTGCGCTAGCTAAGATCCCGTCAGCTCCTGCTGCTTTGCGAGCCAAATCGACCAACAGCCCCCGGCTGAAACGCCAAGGATCTATGCTGTCCAGGAGATCGGTCTGTTCCGCATTTGACAAGCACGATGGGGCCGGCAAGGATACTAAGAAGAGAAGAGCGTACGAGCACTCTGAGCCTCCGTCATCCTCGAGGAGGTCGACGCCGTCTCCGCAGAAACAGGCCTCGTCGGCCAGGTGGTCCAAGGTCGACATGCTGCGGGGCCGGGGCGCTGTATCTCAGGGGCTCCGAGGCTTCTTCCGTTAGTCTGGGGGGAGTCCAATGTGCCGGCTGGCCAGAACCTGATGCAAGTGACTGTTGGATTGTTGAGAATTTTGCATTTTGCTTTGAGGGCGGTGTTGTCTGGTTACTTGTCTTTTTGGAACATCACACCCACGGTACTGCATATACCCATATATTTTTTGTTGGTGGGGCTTATGCTGGTCTGGAAAAGGAATTGCTACTACGACTTGACATGTCGCTCTTTTTTTGTATATACATATCTGTGTCATTGAAGCAGACCTGTCCCGATAGGCCAATTAGGAACATGTGAAGGTATTGGAGTTCTTACTCGGCTGTAATTGCCAAAACCAAGTATTTAAGTGTTTCCGAAATCACCCTACACGTATTCCTTATAAAGAATGGCTCGGTCGGATCCGGCCAAGGATCCATTATAGATGATAGTGTGTAGGTAGTTTACTTTAAACTAATAGGATTTTATTGAAAGAAGAGATATTAAGTTAAAAACTAGCTTTTATATAGGGAAAGTAACTATAAAAAAGTTATAAGGTTATAGCTTAAGCTATTATAGGTTTTACTATTTATATTTAAGCGAAATAATACTACCCCCCTTATAAAACTACCTACATATAAATTAATAAGACTTTTAAGAATAACTTATATAATATATTATTCTTATAAAATGAGCGTTCTTTTAAATAAATAATGAAAACTACTAGTATTACGTGTAAATTTAGTAACTATTACTAAAGTAACGCTTAATTTATAGGGCTAAAGTTTACTTATACTAGCTATTTCTAGAAATCCTATTAGTTTATATATAGGTGATTTTATAATAATTAGAGGTCGGAATACCTATAGACCTTCTATTAGGGAGCGGTAGATAAGCTAGCTAGACCGACCGAAATGTAAGTTATATCTACTTACAATTTTCTAAATTTCACAGAGAACTTAGAAGGGCGTAGCCATGAGTAAATATACAGCCACTAAAATTAGTTGCGCCCGTGGTTATTTTCTACAGATACTAAGTATGAACCTTCCTAAGTAAATGATGAACACTCCGTGTATTATACTTGAGCGTGGTCGTCTATCTGCTCTAGCTCCTGGTGAGAAGGTCTTGGAAATTCTAAAGTTGGGCTAATAGAAAATGTATAGGGACTATATACTAAGTAGTCTTTCGTATAGGCTTTCATGGATAGGCAGCCCGAACACGGGTATAAATTATGTGTGTGTGTAAGCACATCACTAATGAATAGCAGCTGACAGACATTGAAAACTTCAGGACTCGCTCAACAGTCGTCCACAGGTCGCCAAGGAGGGCTAATAACAACTGACACCACTAGTTCTGATGCTTGTGTGCAAGAGCCAAGGAACTGGCTCTATACTTATTAAATTTAAACGCTGCTGATCCATACCTCGAGAAGAGGCTTTACTTCCTGAAGTGTAAGCACAACTCCACTGCGGCTTATTCGGATTTGGCAGGGCTTCGGAGGCTTCCATCTCAGCAAGAGCTGGGTTGCCATCCATCTCTAAGTAATACAAGATTCCCACACACTGAACCAGTCGCCATCTCGTGCGATGTTACCTGATTTTGTGAAAGTGAGTCTGCCATCTCTCCTGTCAGGAGGACCCTCACAGCCACCTATGCCCTTTTGCTCTTTTGTCTCGGCGTCATCACGTCCCCGGAGGCGTGCCGTCTTGTTCTTGGTCTTTCTGGCGCGGTGTAGGAAATATGACGCGACGGCGAGCGCTATAACACCGACTGCAACAGTCACGCCGGCGGCAATAGCTGTTGTGAGAGAAGAGTCGGACGAGCTGGAGCCGGATTCACCCCAGGTGCCGCCGCTCCCGTCTGCCCGGTATTAATCAGTAGTCAAATGAGTATAGCTCGTTGTAAGGACTTCAGGAGGACCTCGGAAAGTAACCTTGGAACTCACCTGCCAGGGCAGCTACCGTCGAGCCGGCGTCGACACCCAGGTTACAATACGCGTCCCAAACCGCCAGTGCACTCGACACCTGCGCCGACGCCGAGCTGTTGCGACATTACGACGAGACTTCCTTCGAGATGGCCGAGCTCATGTCAGTCGAGCTGCGCGTGCTGGTAATGGCTCAATTTCCTGGGCTGGAAGTAATCTGTTCTTCCTACATGGATTGGACGCCGAGACCCAGTCGTTATACACTGAGACGCTCGCCGGCTGGGGGGTCAAAGTTGTCCGCCTCTGGGGTGAGCTCCTGAAGTCTTTCATCCCAAATCCCTTCCGCCTGCGTTCAGGCGAACGACCCGGAGGATTGGCTGTGCGGGCGCGCGGGCGTGCTGCAGGGGCTCATTGGCGAGGGCTCCAAGGTCCAGGTCGCGCGCGACTGGTGGGATTGGTGGGAGCCAGTACTGCTGCGACAACCAGTTCAATGACCTCGACAGGGCGCTGCGATGTGAGGCCTTTGACATTGTGAGTGTACATGGTTACGTGAGCAAGGCAAACGATTGGGCATACTTTATTTCGGGGGACGCCTCCATCCTGAAGAGAACCGAGGCTGCTGGTACGGACCACAGAGTCGTGCTCGAGGAGTGGGGTGTTGCGGATAGCTCCGAAGACGGGTTAGACGAACAAGTTGCTGTCTTCAACAACGCAGGTGTGCCTTGGGTGAGTGGCTCACATTTCTGCAGCTGTACTGGCAGGTTGTGCCTGGTAAAGATCAAAACCAAGACGGAGCACCGGCAAGCTGTGGCTATGATGGATTTGAGATCGGGCTCAACGGCTCCAAGGGTGATACTGCTGCTGCGGTTTCTTGCGGCCGGCTCAACCAGTGCGTGGCAGGACTGGAGTGATGTGAGATCCTATACTGTGTCCTTGGGGGTAGCCAGTCAGTCTTGAGAGGAGCGAGTGGCGCAATGATCGATGGATGCACAGTACTAAGTAGTTAACAGTACGGAGTACCCCTGTCTCCCGCATCGACGAGTGACGTAGAGACGGGTGCGGGAATGCAAGGTAGATCTACCTTCTAGTGTACACAGTGACTAGGTACTCGGGTAGTCGGGATGCCCCACCAAGCTTGGAAGTTGGAACCAGTTGACCGGTGCAGTTGACATTTGAAGCTCTGGAGCCCCGCCATCCCAAGCTCGCTGTATGACGTAGATGTCAAGAGCCCCCTTCCATATAATGTTGAGCCAAACAACACGTTGCCCAACTGTCTTCCCCGGTCAATACACTCTCTACCAACATAACTACGACGACTCTTGAATCAACGAGTTGACGACTCAAACCATCTCAAACTTGACCATTCTCACCCTCCCATCGCCAACACCAACACAACAACTCCCAAACGACAGTCAAGATGAAGGGCGGCGCAACTCAGGTCAAGATCCACTACAAGGGCTCCGACGACGACTACCTCGTCTTCGTCGATGACCTCGAGACCTACAAGAAGTGGCAGGGAGACAAGTCTGTCCCTCTGGCTCACTTTGTCTCTGCCTTCAAGATCTTCGTGACACACAAGTAAGCCAGCCCCCTTTCGATGGCCCTCGGTGGCCTTGGGATCCCCTCACAACGGTCGTAACTCTTGGCTAACCAACATCTCTTCTCCCACATTAGCCAAGGCGCACAAGGAGCATATGATAGCGCTCCCAAGGGCCAGCTGGAGAATGAGTTTGGCACCAGCAACGAGGATGATGTCATCAAGGCCATCCTGGAGAAGGGTGATGCACAGGAGTCATCAGTAAGCGACTTTCCTTTCCTTTCCTCCTTGGCCGGCTTTGGTAGTCGCCTGCGTGCTGTCGCTCCCCCTCTACTTAAAACAGCACGGCTGACCGAATTCCCACCCCACAGATGCCCGAGCGACAGGGTCCCAAAAACGACTCCAAGGGCGGCATGGTTGCTCACTAAGCCTCTCGCGAGGCTAGAAAAGATACCCATTGACGTCACGAACATTATCGGTTTCGCGTTTTGGAGGTTTAAGATGGACCATAATATTGGCGTTTTGGTAGCCCATCAATAATCAATAAAAGTGTCCTGCCTCGTCAGGCATTCTCCAAACCATTGATTGGCCTTGTATTGACATTTCAAGAATTGAGCTTGGCGGTCAGATGGATGGATGATTGAAAATCTAAGGTCTCCGGCTGTGTGACCCAACAAATGGTTGCCCTGCCGATCTTCTCATCTGGAGGACCTCAAGTGCTCGTTTCCATGATTGACCTGTTTGACTATAGACTCGCCCTACTTCCTATGGGTTATGCCGTGTGTACGACTGAAATACACCAGCAGGATCTTGAGCAGTTTCCCTGTCCGGAACCCCGCCCTCATTAGGCCGCAACCACTCCATGTTGCACCAGGCCACCCAGCTCACTGTGCCGAACAGTCCTTTTTCTTCGATCCTGAGTGAACATGCTTGGACCGATTATTTGACAGCATGGCAGGCACTCAGAGCCACCTAGGCACTTATTACCAGCTGTTCCGTAGAACTTTGGAAGGAGAACGTCGGCGTTTGCTAATGCCACGCGTTCTGCCAACTAGCTCACCTGGTCAAGTTTCTGGGCTATGCCCGTCAGTTCGAATGATTAATAACAACCAAGTCTTGCCCTGTCATTTACTTGTTGTTTTTTCTCTTCTTCTTGAAAGTCCAACGGACAAGACCTGTGCTGAAGTCCAAGTGAGCAGTGGCACGCACATGCACACAGTGCGAAACCTGCAAGAAATCTGGGCGGGACTGGGCGGGAGATCATATCGATTCAGTTGCAGAGGCAGAGAGAGAAAGACATGTGAACAAAGTCCCCCAACTATCCTCTTATATGGGGCAAGGTCCCCCCCCCCGGCCCCAAACAAAAAAAAAAGACTTTCAACAACACACAAGCTCATAACCTGTGCACTTATAAACTCTACGGAATACAGACACACTTTACAATTTTGGGGCGGCCACGGTAGTTGGCCGAGAGCAGCCGAGCCAGGCACAAACATTACTGTGTTAGGGAAGGCACAGGGATAGCGGGCGTGGAACGCCGGACAAGAGTTATGTCAGCCTTTTCAGCGGCAGGGCACCCGTTTCGCACCAGTTTCGAATGCGGAAGCCTGGTACAACAAGCCCTCGTCTTGGGAAGAGAGAAGGGGGGGGGGCACAGCCTTTCTGCCTGCCTGCTCGCTGGGCGTCGGTGTTGGCGACGGCGACTCCTGACTGTGTATATTTTTTGCTGGTCACTTACCCTTGCGCTGCCTAGCCTGCACGTCCGACAAAGACGCATGTCTGAAACGGGAGGGAGCGTGGGGTGTCGGCGAACCGCTCAAACAGCCTGCCAGTTCAACCTGCCGTCGCCCATCTGCATGCAGCGTCTGGTCTGGCTCGCCTCCCTAACCCTCACCTCACCAGACCCCCTTCTCGAACCCTTGGCTTCAATAGCTCGTCTCGACCCGCTTCTGTCCCATCTCTCGAGATGGCAAAATTCCGGCACACCCTTCTAGTTGCCTGTCGGTCTCTGGTTCACCCATTTCGTCTAATTGCACAGCGGGCTCACTCGTGTTAAAATTCTGTGGACGGGACTGAGACGAACGCTAAAATTCCACGACAAATCTGACGTGAGCCTCACAACTGCTGTACAGTCGGCGTGGGCTCAGATCATGCTAATGATAAAAAGTAATAAATCTCGTCTTCTTGGTCGTAAACACCACCGTGTCGTGATGAGTGATATCGTGATAAAATTGGGTATTTCCTGCTTGACTCCGTCCCGTCCCGTCCCAATTCCTTCGTGCGCCACCCTTGAGGTCGTCCTAGCTTGCCCAAAGCTCCTTCGCCGCCATCGTGACGTGATGATATTCAACAACCGAAGTAAGCTGCCGGCAACCATTCCCACGTCGTTAAGTCCCATTGTAGGAGTGAATAATCGATCCTTATCCAGGTTTGTGATGACAGGTATGCTGTTGACTGAGCCGGCTCGGAATGCTGAATTGTCCTGTCTATGCCGGTTGTCCTCCGCCACCTCGCTTCGGTAATGTCCACGGCTTTGCACAGATGACCTGGGTGAACTTGTTAGCCTCTAAGCTCCTTCGTGTCAACGACGATGTCCAACGTACCTCGCCCTCAGAGAATGCCCAGAATTCGACGACCATAGCGACCAGATAGTACAAAGCAGCGTTTGTACCTTGGTAAGTCAAGACGGCGGCGAGTGCTGCCAGCGGCAGGAAAGCCAGGCGAGCCTCAAGGCTTCGGTGTATGGCCGTGCCGGCGATGAAGTTCAGAGGCCACTCCCAAGCCACCACCCATATTCCCATCACTAGGTTGATGATCTGTAGCACCGGGAACGGCTTCACGGCCGCATCGAGGGTCTTGGTGGCGAAATCCCAGAAAATTTTGGGCCAGAAAAATCCTTCAATTGCCGCAGCGATTTGATCTGAGATTGACAATGTCAGTGAAAATTTCGCGCAAACCAAATAAAACTCCCCGCACGGCGGCGTGATTGCACTCACAAGCCCCGGCAGTGAGGATGATGAGCCTCGCCCAGTGGTTCTTAATAAGCCTTCCCATCGTGGAATCGTAAACGTTGCAACTTCCTCAGGAATGTTGCGTCTGCCCCCCAAGCTCTTTCTTCCCGACTCGTCCAAGACTGATCTCCCTCGTGGTGCTGACCGGTAGTAGATGACTGTTGTACCTTCCCAGGTGAGATCGGATACGGTCGAATTCGGATTTGGAACGAAAGACGTTGGACCCGCTCAACAAGGTCCTCTACACACGGCACCAGCGTTCGGTGGTTGATAATATTACAAGTGAGTAGTAAGTTGAGACGAGTGACCGGACTCGCCCTGTTGGGATGATGTGCAGGTTGTCGATATGAAAGAAGGCTATCGACAAGCTGTTTGCCACACTATCGAGAGGGAGGAAGGAACAGGTGTAAAGGGTGCAAGTCGATTAACGGCCAACGGGGCCAAGTAGGACTATATTGCCTGGTCTTGGTATGCAGAGTGGTCTATACCCTGTGGGCACAAGCCCGGGCCGAAGGGTGCGTATCAAATGTCTTTGGGAACCGACTAGGGCGGGTATCGAATGTTTCTGGCTTGATGCTGGTACGTCTTCGTCGGAGGCCCAGGTTCTTGAGATCCGGTCTATAACGACGGCTGGCATCCGAGCAACATTAAGCTTGATTGACACAGACCTGGGCGGTGGAGACGATGGCTTGTGAACGGTACCGGCACCATCAAGGGGCTGCTGGTCCCCGCCCTGGTCCCGAGGAGTGGAGTGAAGGGCGCTATGTGGTGATGGGATGGCGTTGTTTGATGCTCGCGGCGAAGCCAGGCAGCTCAGTCGAGATGAGGTCAGTAGTACGTTTTCGCTGGTACGGGCAAGGACTTGAGGCTCCTTTGCATTGATATGGGGTTGAAGATCAGACAAGACGGAGGTCTGAGGCAGGGTAGGCTAGATGTTTGAGGCAGGGTCGACCTTTTTGGCATGTAAGAGAGTTCGCTTGATCTACTCGGGTGCGGGACATGCAAGTTTTAAGAATGACTGGAGTGACATGAGGAAGTGCGGGTCGAGACGTGTGAGGAGACTACTGCATGCAAGTACCCCGGGTACGTGCCCATGACCAAGGAACAATTGGAAAAGGACCCACTCGCAGGGATTTGCTGCAGTACGCATGTACATTGCACGGAGTGCTGTACATTGTTTTCAATGGGCAAATGCAAATGTTCCAAGGGCATTCTTTCAAGCCACGGCCACGGCCATGGCCGCTTGGAAGAGCTTGTATCGGAGGCCACCCCCAGAGACCGCCACTCTGAGGGGCCCATTCTGGAGAAATCCTGATGAGCACGCAGCGGCTACGGGGCACAATTCTGTTGAACCTTGCAACATCTCTGGGCACCTGACTCCCGCGGCGGCAAGTGCCTCACGATTCTGCCGAGCAACGATGAGGCGATGCTGGACGGCGAAGAGGGGCTGGATTCTGGAGGCCGTGATCGTCTTGCCTGCCCACCGCTCAAGCGAGAACCATATAGTTTGTATGCAAAACGCCCAATCAGCAAGGCAATTCGTCTCCCAAGAGTATCCCAAGAGACGGCCTCGGCCTGGGCGGCAACGCACACCTCGGAACCATTGGGGCTTGGGAGCGGAGAAGAAGGTAATGCGGTGGAAAATCTGAGGTGCCAGGGCGGCGGCAAAGCTCCTCGTCTGAGGTGATTGGCAGAACATCAGATAGCGTGCAGTGTAGCACGGCGCGTAGAGACGGGGAACAGCCCAATCGGACCCCTGCTTAGCCAGGGGCTGGGGCAGGCCCCTGCTACGAGGCTGCAAGCTGGGCTCAGGGGGCTTCACCCTGGCAGGGGGGTGCGGTTGCTCGCCGAGGGACACTACTTAATCTACCTAGGTTCCTAGGTTCCCCTGGAGCATGGCCCCGGAAGGGAAGAGACGCCGTACCTAGCCATGCGTGCAGCCTGCCAGCCACACCGTACAGCCCGTGATGCTTTGCCAATGCTCATTGCCCTTTGGGGTATTTCTTGGTATGTAGTGCTGGGCCACTGCGGCCTGCTCGTCCTGAAGTCCACTAATATTTCATTATGCTTGCGTTTTACTTTTGTTCGATTCGAAATAGCGGCGCAGGCCTCATAAATGATGCGGATTCACCGCATTCGCTGCCCAACCGGTGTCCCTGGTGTCGCCGTGGTGCCGCGACCGACTGTCAGGACAGACGCCTCAAGACGCCTCCGGAACAAGAGCCGTCAACATAAACCACGCCCAAGGCGTTGCACCCAGACGTTGAATCCCGTTCGGTTTGGCTGTCTCGTCAGAGCGTGCAGCTACAGTGGTGCACTTCAGATGATGTGCGGGGTGTTGGAGAGAGGGCTTAGGTGCCGTCCTGGGTGCCGTCCCAGGCTGCGGTAGCCATCTCTCGTCGAAAAAACATCAGCCGTCCAGCCCGTCCCAAGATTTATGGGATAATTGCTAAGCCCGTTTGAGGTGCCAGGCTTCATGCGACAGACGATCAGACAGATAGCGGTTTCGCCGAGCCCAGCAGTGGGAGGCTAAGGCAGAGGCCGTTTTAGGAGACTGAATGAGAGCGCCTCCAACGCTTTGGGCCCATTTGGAGGATAAAGTTGGGTCTGACAGGTCGGCCAGGCCAGTTGGTAGCGGGGGCCCGAAACAGGGGACGCTAGTTCGGATCAGCACAGAGCCGCACTGCCCTGAGACTTCCCCTACCTACGTAACGTGTACCTACCTACCTATACCTAGGTAGGTACGTGCTCTCTTGCAGGCATGGCTAACATGCAAGTCGGGGGGGGGGAGGGGCACAGCGAATTGTGGGCCAGGTCGAGGAGAGCACGCATGCTTTGCATCCACACGTGTAGAATACATATGTATCGTCCGTTGTTCTCTGGATTTTGCAGCTCGGATCAGATCAGCCTCAAAAGCAAATCTGTACCGTTCGAACCTTGGGATGCCGCCACACCACCAAGAGCAGGTCGGACGGAAACATATTATTGAGCCGTCCTGACCTTGTTTGGTACAGTGTGCAAGTTCGCTCGTGAGATCGAACGAACAGCCACCCAAAGCTGGATGCAGTTGACCGAGAGCAGGTCAATCAGCTTTGTGGACTCGTGACATGACTTGACGGGCTTCCTATCGCTGTGCGGTCAACCACAATCTACCTACCTAGGTAGACACTAACGGCCCCTCCACCTTTTGGTAGGCAGTTTCCAGGCCAAGCAGTCTGTTGGCGGTGATCGGATGCCGATCACAACCCCCCCCCCCCTCAAAAAAAAGGCCCCCAAAAAGCTCTGTGCGGTCGCAGCCATGGGCGGGAGATAAAGTTAAGGTTCACAAGGATCACGGCTGGTTGTTTACATACTCCGTACGTAGTAGTGTAGTGTAGTGTAGAATGACCAGCAGATTGCTGAACGGGGCAGCTTGGCAGTTTGAATCATAGGGCACAGCTGCCGTGCAGCCTGCAGAACAAGATCTGGAGAAGGCCTGTAAAATGGCCTGCCCAGTCTGGGCCCACAATGCAAAGGCCCAGCCAATGTCAACCCAGCCTCAGCGCTTGCACCACGATGGCAATTGGTACACTGTACACAGTTTCTCGGACGGGTGGGGCCGGAACGGCGACCCGCTCCATGGTGGGCACACCAGCCTCGATCTGAGAGACGAATCAACTCGACAGACTGCGTCTTGACTTTTACACGTGTACACGTCCATGTGCAGTACGGAGCACCTCCCTGTCCAGCCTCGATCTGCAAGACGCAGCGTGATATATGCATGGTCACCGCATGTCGAAGCCCAGCCCTGGAGGTAGCCAATTGATACCGGTGAGTCTCGCTGACTGTTTGGCTCCAAGGAATCTATAAATGGGAGCTTTCTTGGACCCCATTACCCTCCAAGGACATATGTATGCTGCGGCAAAACACTGTCTCTCAGCTGCTAATAGGCGCTTCTAAGGTTGCCATTGTCGTCGGTGCGCCAACACAGCGGGTTTCACTTTGTTTCTGACCGTTGTCCTCCTTGCAGGCTCTGATGCATAAAGGCACGCGACTGAACTTCGCATTGTCCCGCCGGTGAGCCGAAGGCGACTACCTAGGTACGGCACGAGACGGGCTACCTTAGATCGTACCTAGGTATAGATTGAACAGGAAAGCTCACTGACCGGGTAACTGAGAATCTTGATGACCCCTTTGGGCAATTGTCGCACGCTCGAGTCAACTGCAAATCATTATTTGACATGTCGTCTCTCCTTCTGTACGGCCCGCAGCCGCCCTTACCTACCTACTAAGAAGGTAGGTAATCTTGTCAGTACTTCGTAGGTACCTAGGTACCCAGGAAAGAGCCAGATGATGGCCAAACATCTATCTGCGTCCTGGAGACCCGATTCCGAATCTCAAGGGTCCGCATCAGGCGTTCCGGTTTCGACGAACGTCTAGCCGGCGCTCGATTCTTGTCAGATTTCAACGGCCTGAGACGCTTGGTGGGTATGAGTCCACCAGACGTCCCAGAGAGTGCCCCAGCTATGGCTGCAGTGTAAGCCCCGTCTTCGCGCGCCAAACAGAGTTAGGAAGAGAAGCCTGAAGACTTCAGCCGGGACCTTACCCACATACCTAGGTTTTCTAATGCTGTCGCTGTCACTGGTCCAGTGCACGGTCAGCAGATAAGTCTAAGCCAACATTCGATTCAACCACGGCCTGGGGGGACTTCAGGAGGGGAGAGGGGGGGGGCGCATCTCGTATGTTTTACGGCTGCTCGAGAACAGTACCTCCTCCCTCTTTGTCCACTTCGGATAACTTATGTTGAGAGCCGACCGCCAGGATCGGGTGTATGGTGTGTCACTTAACACAGGCAAATGAATTATGTGATTGTCCCATGGCAGACAGCAGAAATAGCACGCGTAAGCCGCCGTCGCCAGCGAATCGTATCCTGGCGTCCAGCATGCACACCGATGTCAACTCACCAGAACCCTAGGCGGTCACTCGCATTCTGCTGCATGAGCAATGGAAGACTATGTGGCCCTGGATCTCTCTGTAATCGCCACGTAGTCCTGCCTTACCTCGTCTCTGTGAGCTCAAGATTGGACATTCTTACAACTTCGGCTTGCCTTTCCTTGGGGCCTTCATTAGCCCAGGCCGACCTGAAGCCAAACAGACGGACAAGCAAATGAGAACTGCCAAATAATCCAGGGCCAAAACACAGCAGGACACATCCTCCCGTTGAGTCCGGCAAACGATATGGGTGAGTCAAGCTGTCGTTGCTCAGATTCATCATGCCAATTACTCCTGTGTCCAGAAAGATACTACTCGTCGTGCCTCCTCTTGGCCGAGGTATTCGACGAGCTCCGACTGCCCAGTCTCTGTTACTGCCATGTTGGCCAGGTTGGCGAAGCCCATCGTCAAATCAGTAAGCTACCATGTTTGAGTCAGCTTCCATGACGCCTAAGATGAATGGACCGTGTAGTGTTCCGAAACACACAAAGTATTGGTAGGGAACGGGGTACGCTGTACTGACGAGGTTGGTGGTGTGCTGGCGCAAAGGAGGCGAGAGGCCGGTATAAGGCAGGAGCGACTTCGCGGCTTTCATGGTCAGGGACGAGGATTGCTGTTGAGCGCTGCTCTTGAGGAACGACTGATAGAATTTGTGAAGGGTGTCCGGCAGGTCCTTGATGCTTTGCAGCCGTAGGAGCGGGGTTTCGAAGGTATCGACGAGCCTGAGCACAAAAGATCCTGTGAGTGGGTGGGTGTGCGCAAGACCGACGACAGTCGTTCACGATTGAGGCTTATTTATACTTACTCATTCAGGAGTTGCAAGTAGGAGGATTCGTGGCTGCCTTCTCCCAGCAACCAGATGATGGCAGCATCGCCGCCACCAGATTGATTCTCGAGTCGCTCAATGCGTCGGCGCCGGGCAAGTGGATCTTGATCGGCCGGGGACAGTAGGAGGAAGCGCAGATATCGTGTTCCCGGTGCATCAGGACTGGGCAGTGGCAGGTTGACATCGTGACTGTCAAGCTTATTCTCTAGTTTGGTCCACATCTGGTCAGAACTCGGTCTCGGCACAAGGGAACTCTTGCGTTTCCCGGGATCTTGTCCTTACCCCTGAACTTGGGATCTCTATTCTGAAGAAGATAGGGAATGGCAGGCGCCCATTCTTTGCGCCTTCGTAGTGAGGTGCAGAACATTGTGATTTCAGGCCTGTTTCAACCTGGCAGTCAGGTCAAGATACCAAAGGAGGCAAGAAACTCGATTCCGGTGAGGATTGTTTTGGATTGAAGAGAGGCGATGAGGAGGACGAGGGTTCTGTCTAATAGTTGGGCCTTCCGTCCCTTAGGTCTTCCTCAGCTCAGTGAGAGAGGAGGGGTGTTGTGACTTGGATGTCAGCAGCTTATTCTTGGGAAGGCGCAGTTCAAAGAGCATGCCCAGGTGGGCACTGACGGGCCTTCCCAGGGCTGGGCACGTATTGATCATGCTTGCCCAGAACATCAACCCCAACGCCTTGCTTGTCCCTTCCCAGCAGACTGGCTGCTGATGGTCCTAGTAGAAATCTAATCTATCGTCCATTTTTAATATGCCTAGGTATATACCATCTTGTCGATTGTCGTCAAGCGAACTCGGCGAGCTGAGCATGACGGTGCTACCGGGAACGGATACATTTCTCGCCTGTCCATCCCCTGGTGCCGTGGTTAGGCGCTCAATAATTCGTCGGGCAGGGCGCGTGTCACGCTGCTGGTGTCGGTGATTGAAGCAAAGGCTGCTTGGTCTTTGGGTCTTTGTAGTTTCGCAGTGCCTGTTCCAGCTGCAAGATCCTGCTCTGTTGTCGCTTTTCCTCTTCTTCGTGGTCCTTCTCCCTGTTCTGCAGTTCTTCGAAACGCCTGTGCAGCTCTTCGATCATCTCCTTGTTCCTGTCTGGTTTGACCGATGAGCGCCAGGTCTCGTAGATGATCAGGGCCGCAGCAACGAGGAGAATGAAGCCGTCTCCTACGACGTCCGCAAACAGGTCGACAGCCTTCCCTTCTGGCAGGGGCTTGAATCGTCGTCTCCATACGCTGGGACTCAAAAGGCTCCTCGATTGGCTTGCGCTTTTCGCTGCTGTTCCGTACTTTGCTTTCATTTGCTCTTCCTTCTCCACCTGCTCCTTCGTCTTGACCGTTGGCGCCTCGGCTTTCTCCCTTGCCTTACGTTCTGCATCCACGTCTCGTAATAACGCGACCGAAAGTCTCATGTTAAGCTGATGGATCTTCTGACCGTATCTGGCTGCGAAGGCGCGGAACTGAGGGTGGTCGTGGGCTTGTGACTTGATCCGATTCTGCGTTCCCGAATCAGCCAGACCAACTCGGCTCGGGGGAAATCATGTTTAACGGGCGGACTGACGGCTCCATATTTAGAAACATGGCGGACAAACAGAGAAGCAAGTTTGAATAGCGGAAGAGGGACCATTCTGGTCGGGAGGGTTCGGAGGAGCACCGTTCACAGCTGGTAGTGTGCAACGGCGTTGATGGACCGGGCCGGCCGTTTATGAAACCAAGCAGACAACACAACCACAGAATAGTAAGTGTTACAATGCGCTTATAATTCAACTGGTAGACAGCAGACTGTAAGATTGAACCTTGGAAATCCTGGCAAATTTGGAAATGGCCAAGGCATTTGTTCATGCCAATAACTTTGCTGTCCCACCAATGCCAAAAAAAGGCCAATCAATATCGTTCTGCTGACGTTGCACCTAAGTACCTAGGTACCTAGCTACCCTTGAATGGGAGTTGGGGTAGCTCGCCAGCTGCCAAGCAGACAAGACCCCGCAGTAGGCCTTTGCCACCCCTGAAAGGCTATAGCTCGTTGCTCAGCAACGAGTAAGCAAATTCAGACGGCCAGGCAGGCCTCAGAGACAACAATCAAGCTACTTACCAAGTTAGAGTATCCGTCCGTCATTCTATCACGAACTCTGCCTGCACTAACTCGTGCTTCTATTGAACTTCACTCCAAACGATGGTCTTAAGTTTCAAAACCTCTTTCCAATAGTGGCACCCATGGTCCCTGGCTACCATCCCATGCTATCTTGCTGAACAGTCAGTCCTTGTGAGTCTCGAGTCTATTTCCACCCTCCACTGCAAAACCACTCCGCATTTCCCAGACGCTGTTGGTCAGGGCTGCTGTCAAGGCCCCAACTCCTCACCTTGTAACCCTTTAGGCATTCCTCTCTTTTGCCAATGCCTTTCAGCTTCTTCCGGTGCTCAGGACCGTCCAGGATCTTCTCATCCGGCCCTACTCCACCAGACAGACTAATGTTCACCTACCCCTCTGTCTTTGAATTTCACACAACCCCTTTTCAGGCATAGTATGGAACATGGAGTGTTAACTTGGATTCAGCTAACCTTGCCATCATCTACTGGCAGCCGTTGGCAGCATTATCGGAATACCACTCAGGTCACAAGTCTCGGGTTGCTAAAACAGCGCTCAACCTCGAATACGGCAAATCTAGCTGCAGACGCCACGAACAACAAGAATAGCAAATCGATTGAGATACACTGAGCTAGACGCCCTAGGATGGCTGGGCCAGGAGGTGTTGATATGGAGGCCTTATCACCTAGAGATGTGAATGCCCTTCCGAAGCGCACCACCGATCTCAAAGCAAAGGCTGCCGCCCAATTAAGGACTGCCAAAGACAAGGACCACCCACCACCACCACCACCACAGGTTGTCGAGCCGCCCAGTTCTGATCGCAAGAATGGGGCTGTATACCAGGTCGGAAAATTGCTGGGCAAAGGCGGTTTTGCCATTTGCTACGACGGCAAGCATGTCGACTCGGGGAAGAAGTATGCTCTTAAAATCGTCAAGAGTACAATGCCTGTCAAGATGCAGCAGAAGGTCGGTGGGATCCCCTCAGGACTCGCCCAAGATTGTGGAACGGGGGAAGCATGACCAGTACTGACGAGGTTTCTTGCAGTTTCAAACTGAGCTCCAGATCCACTCAAAGATGAGACACGCGAATATTGTTCAGTTTCACCGGGCGTTCACTTTCGAGAGCTGCACCTATCTCATCCTCGAGCTCTGCCCCAACGGATCGCTGATGGAAATGGTCAAGAGGAGGAAAGGGTTGACCGAGGCCGAAGTACGTTTCTACACGATACAAATCGCCGGCGCGATCAAATACATGCACGGAAAGGGCATCATACATCGCGACTTGAAGATGGGCAACATTTTCCTCGATAAGAATATGAATGCCAAGGTCGGCGACTTTGGCTTGGCCGCCCTATTGGTCACTGGTAACGACATGCACACAATCAGGAGGACCACGCTTTGCGGCACGCCAAACTACATTGCTCCCGAGATCTTGCAAAAGGGAAAGGCTGGACACGACCACAACGTCGACATTTGGAGTCTGGGCATCATAATGTGCGTACCATTTTGCTTGATGCATGATGAAGCTGGCAGCAGGGGCTCAGGGTTTACTGATCGAATTACTCCAGGTTCGCCATGCTCACTACGAAACCACCATTCCAATCCTCAACTACGGACGAGATTTATCGTCGCGCGCGCGACAGAGACTATGATTGGCCACAGAACGAGCAGAAATTCATCAGTCTGGAGGTAAAGGATCTCGTGGCTTCCATGTTGGTGGACGCGGACCGCAGACCAGATCCAGATGCAATTGTTCAGCATCCTTTTTTCACCGCTGGCTACGTCCCCTCTCAAGGGGACATAACGCCGAGGCTACGGGAGACAGCTCCAGAGCATGAGATATTTCACGACTCCTGTGCGAGCCCTAGATTGCAAGAGAGAGTCCAGTACAACCTCAGGGATCTTTGCCGACAGTGTGAAGTCGGTCCTTGGCAGGAGAAGACCCAACACGTGAAACCAGCCATATGGCGCGAGATCGCTTCGGAGGAGAAGCATGGCCTGACGCCTAGCATCCCATTGGCTGTCGACATCGTCTACCGACCTTACGACGAACTGAAGAGGGAAAAGCAACAACTCCAAGCATCACAGTCAGTATCGATATTGTGCGAGAAAACCGAGGCGCTTACACTCGATGCACCTGCGAAATTTGCACCGTCTGGCTGGCTCAAAGCGCCACCACAGAGCTTCGCCGCCCAACAAAGAGCAGCAAACAAGCCAGTGAATGTCATCCCCAGCTCACGGACGCAGCCTTCGATGAGTGCGGCACCAGCGAGACCCATGGCCGCGCGACCTCGTGGGGCCAAAAAAGACGTTCCTCTGACCACAACCGGAGCATTATCTGTGGAGGAGCATGAGCAAGCCAAGAGGGTATCCTCAAGAGCGACTCGGACACAGTTGCCTTTCAGCAGGACACAGCCCTCCGCGCGACCGGCACTTGCAACAATATCATCCTCGACGGCAAAGATCGAACAGTCACCGCAACCCAAAGAAGAGTCTACCGGCGGGAAGAACCTCGTGTCTTTGTTTGGGCCCGGGGAGCAGCAAGAATACCTCGAGGATACGAGGCCCGATTTTGTGCTGAGCAGGATGCGGAAGTTGCAGGCTGAGCTTGAGCGGGCTCTCAACTCTCGATCGATGGCCTACATCTCGACCAAACAGAAAGAGCCAGAGATTCCCAAGGTCGTTGTTAAGTGGGTGGACTACACGAACAAATTTGGGCTCGGTTACATCTTGAATGACGGCAGCGCAGGGTGTATCCTCAACAGCGTCACCGCACCGGGAGGCGATGAGCAAGCAGTACTGCCTCCATCATTTCTACTCGTTCATGGTGCCGAGAAACACATCTCACGGAGGGACGACCAATCGTATCATGAGAGGCAACAAGTGGTGCCAATGACGAAGCCCATCTACTTCTACGAAACCAAGGGTGAAGAAGGGATCAGCCGAGTGGGTATCAGCCCCGAAGAGTTCAGAGTATCTGTGAGCCAGAACGGGACGGCCTCCAAGCTTGAACCGGGCAAGACCGACCATGAGCATCGGAAGCGGGAGCGCATTGTTTTGTGGAAGAAGTTTGCCAATTACATGCTTCAGCACGCTCGGGAGCACCCAGATGCGGAAACACCCGGGCCGTATGCCGTTGACGTGCCCGGAGATCTCGTCACATTCTATCAGAGATTTGGGGACGTCCAGATATTCTACTTCTGCGATGGGCACCTTCAGGTATGTAATATGTGCCCCTTTCTATTGTCTTGGATCGTCACTAACCCTTGCATAGTTCAATTTCCCCGACCACACCAAGATCGTACTTGATCGGACAGGCACATGGTGCCACTTCTGGCACCTCTCCCAGGATGCTGCAGAACAGCTTGCCAGCACGGGCGGCATGGATGAGGCTTCATTGGACGACCGTGCTGTGCTGTCCTATCCGCTTCAGACCCTCCTCAACTTCTCGACAGTGCCCAAGGCGTCGCAGCGCAGTGTTCCCAACTCGACAAGACACCGCCCAGAGATCCCGCAGGAACTTCAAGGCATACCGGCAGCAAACGACTTCCGGCGCAAGGTCGAATTCATCAGGGCCGTTGTGAAGGAGTGGGCCAGGAACGGCGGCCTTGGCAAGAGCGACATGTCGCGAGAGGGCCGCCTGAAGTGGCCTGGACTGCGGCAGACCAGGGACTGTGAGACCATGATGAAACAGGCCTGGGTCACAATTGGTGCGCGAGGAGAAGACAGCCGGCATGCGGCGTGGGTTGACAGTCGGAACCCGTCTAAGTTGCTCGATGAGATCGACGAGACCAGGAAGACCTAGGGCAGTGTTTTCTGAGACGATGGCGGCAGTATACGCCGACGATTGCTACGACTTTTCTTTGTCCCCTTCCTTCTATATCTATATTTACTCATGCTCGATGCCCTCGTCATCAAGGCGAGAAGGGCTATTGAGCTCTGCAAGGCATGCTTGCTTCATTCTGGCCGGTCCTGTGGAGTTCCTCGAGGGCCCACGGGAGAGGCGACAAGGGCTTCTCAAGCATGGAGATGGTAATGAGTTAGCGAGCGAATGACAACCACAAACCCATAAATAATTTCTGTACTCTAAATCGTCTGCATTGTACCAATCTGGATTGGAGCATGACGACTGGGTACTGTTCGCCTGGCCTGGATGGCCTGGTTGGCCTGGTGCGCTTGAGCCAGGCCTCGAGCCTCCGCAACACAAACAATGAAAGTAAACAGGACGAACCGAACCCACTGCGGGCGGGGCAACACCTCGGCGTGATTGCTAGGGTTTAAATGGCATCCATTAAGATGGCTCATTTCACTTTGGCATGACAGTGGTTCCCCTCCACTAGCCCGGCCCAGATTTTCTAATTGCTATGTGCCTGTTTTGCCACAAACGATGTCATCACACATATGCTGCAATGTTTTGTATTTACATTCTTTTGCATTTGCATTTGCATTGGCATTTGCATTTGCAGCTGCAGTTGCCGCTGCGCACGTTCTTGTTGAGCACTGTGTTGCATGCTCGTGGGTTGAGACTTGAGAGAGAGGATGATGAGGCTGGCAGAGTCTGGATCGCGTAATAATATACACCGCTCATCTCCAGACAGCTAGACCAGGCCATCGCGTATGCACGCAGATGCAAGATGGCCGGCCTATTTTTCTTCCACGTCTAGTGTATCCGTAGAGGAAGGAGCGACACCCAGACTGCCAGACCAATCAGGGGGTTGTGGTTTCCTTGCCTGGGTTAGAGCTTTGAGAGAGCTCCCCACAGCGTGCCACGACAATCCTTGTCGGTGTCAACGACCCTGGTCTCCACCAAACTCGCTCAACGCGTCTCGTCTGGTTCGGTCTGGGGGTGCAACGTCTGCGTTATTCGACGCGGCTGAAATTTGATATTTGTTGCACTACCTCCTCTCTTGTCTACTCGTGTTTCTGTCTCTGTCTCGCTTGCATTTCCGCTTTGGTCCCAGCATTCCTTGCTCTCTTTTACCCTAGGCCAGGCAGTTGATGTTTTCATGAGCTCGTCCTGCCAAATCATGTCTTGCTGAGCCTCACGGCCATCTTCAATAACACCGTCAAGATCCTTCCTAGGCCGAGACCAAACATGCCCGGTCAACCTACCTCCCCAGGTCCACTTTCGGGGAGCTCTCAGCAGCAGCAGCAGCAGCAGCATCAGAATGACAACAACGGTCCTCCTTCGAGCTCACCCCACAGCACTGCAGATTCTGCAGTGCATGTCGACGAGACCAGGGAGAAGGTGGATGCCGACTCTTCTTTCCAGAGCACTTCGTCAGAGCGGCATCCCAAGGGCAAGAGGAAGAGAACCGCGTATGTTCCACATCCGCTTCGCGACTTTGTGAACGCGGTGGGGGACGGGCCATTGCTGACATATCTTGGTGCCTCAGTGCAAAGGACAAGGCAATCCTCGAGGCAGCGTATAGTGCCAACCCCAAGCCGGATAAGGCAGCGCGTCTGGACATAGTCAAGCGCGTGTCCCTCAATGAGAAAGAAGTCCAGGTACGAGCTCACTGGGCCCAATTGGTCACATACTGCCCCGTGGTGAGCATCACTCACTTACCGGACCCGCGCCCCAGATATGGTTCCAGAACCGGCGACAGAATGACAGGCGCAAGTCACGGCCCCTGTCACCCCAGGAGATTGCCGCCCTGCAATATGGTGGCATGCAGGTGCTCTCCTCCGACCCGGCTCCGTTTAGCAGCAGCCAGCCTCAGATGCCCGGCCTTCCCAACCCCAACACGTCCCCTTACCAGAAGCCTACGCTTCTCGAGGGTCCGGACCCATCTCCACAAGCTGTAGTAGCAGGCCAACCCCAATCCGGGACAGCTGGCGAGGCCCCAGCGGAGTTGCCCAAGGCCCATCACAACCGGAGGGAATCTGCAGCGTCGATGGGGGCCGCTGCCATGTCGTCGTCCCAGCCGGTTGAGTTCACGGCGGGCCACTCACACCACCTGCACCGGTCTGCCTCTGTGGGATATTTCGTCCACAGCTTGCATGCCGGCACGTCTTACCAGGCTAACCGGCGGAGTCCGGACTCGTTGAGGTATGAGCCTGTGCCTGGACTACCCGAACGCGGTCATCGAGCCTTGCTAACGTGTGCAGACATGAGTTCCACTCTGCTGCTGCTCTGCCCTCGTCCGCGGCGACTGTGCTCCCGCCGCCTCTATCATCCGGGTTCCGGTTGTCAATGTCCGTGGACGGTAAGGCAGAGCTTGTCCCGCAGCCTTCACCGCCACGCGTTTCCCGCTCGGACTTGTCTGATAGCCCTCCTGATCCTTTTGATCGCCCCAGCCTTCACCGTAGCCGTAGTGCGGCAGCCTGCGTCACTCTGCCCCCCATCTCGACCTTGACAGCTTCTCTTGACACGAACCCCTCGCGCTCAATAATAGAGGCACATCCAGCTCACCAGCCACAAACACAACCACGCCTCCCTCAGAGTCTACACCGCTGCCGCTCCAGAGATGTCCATGCGTGGGAGATGGCCTGTGAGGCCAACATTGAGCCAAGGGACGAGCTGACAGCCTACGCCGCTCGTGAGTCATCTGGTTCTGCCATCGCGGCTATCAGCCTTCTGCGCACCCTCAGCTCCAGCTCACACTCCGGTGTCAACCACGGAAGCGGCGTCCTCCAGCCCAACGGCGCCAAACGCAATGCGCGCCCCAACGCCCAACCAAACCACAAAGCCAAGAAACCCAAGCTCAGCCGTGCCTCGAGCAGTGTCGGCCGCCTGCAGACGAACTTTGTCAACACCACAACGGACAAGCCTCCCATGATGCGAGAACAGACGCCCTTCGAGGTTGACGATCTGAAGAAAGGCAAGGTGTCGATTCTGTTCTCACCCGGCGGCAACGACTCGGACAAGGAGAATTGGAGCCCCGTCAAGGACGGGCGCCAGATGTTCCACGGCGCGTCGCGGCCCGCAAACGGAAGACGTCCATTGCCATCGGAGCCTACGTCGAAGCCCGCGGGCCTTCAGAAGCCGCGCAGGAGCATAGGCCGCGCGCTGGGAGACGCGAGCAACAGGTCGCTCCTCGGGCGCGCCAGGACAGCGCCGACGTCGAGACGGAAGAGAGGCAGCACGCCGGTCAGTATCTTCGAGGACGGGGCCAGCGGCGAGGCCGGGGTCGACGCCTCCGAGGGCGAGAGCAAGGATCAAGGCCGGAATACTATTGAGGACGATGAGGTGGAGAGATTCATGCGCGGCGAGGTCAGCCCGAGCAAGAAGGGGGCGGCTAGCGCGATCGCGGGGCTGTTGGCCCTGAGCCAGGGGAATTGGCGGTAGAGCGGCCTCCTCTTGTTCTTGAAGGGTCTTGACCTCTCCCTACGACTGTTGTTCCTGCTACTGGTAGCCTGTTCCTATCAGCTGCAATCGTCCAAATTTCGATTGATACCTCGCCTATCGGCACTTCAATATGTGCCGACGTCTTGCTGCCTCCCTACTATCAAGATCGGTGGTCAGATTCCTTTCCCCCCTCCCCCCCTCCCCCCCCAAAAACGGGGCCCGAAAGGTCAGTCTCGAATGAAAAATGAGATCGGGCCTGGTGTGGATGCCCCTGCGCAATCTCTTGACCACAGGATGTATCCTGGATGGAAACTCAGGGCAAATGTCTAGTAAGCTTTTGCTCACACAGCGTAATGAAGAAAGTCGAGGGGCGAGGGAGGATGTGGGAAAGGGAGACGAAGGGAAGGAGCGGGCCCACGCCTATCGGATCGATCTCATCGCCATCTCATCTCACGTAGATCTCATCTGAATTGCCTTACGGTGAATGAAGGCAGGTGTCGGCGGGCGGCTGAGGCTGCCACTTACCGGGGTTCATGCACCAAGGGCGCTCAGGAGCAGCAGCGCTGCGGGTCACATTTGTAAGGCTTGTTTGAGGGACTAAATGAGTGTATCTGTTTGTGTACATGTGTTTGCATAAATGTGCTGAATGAATATCATCTATGAATAACCAAAACGAAACCAACGTCTATTTTGTCCATCACACCACCTTCTTTTTTAAGCTTAGCCTTTCATGCCAGGTCGTGTTTACTAGACCGTGAATGACTGCAAGAAATGGATAAGGACATGGGCCCAAGTCACGAAGAGGGCATGAGATAGTAGAAACCCAGCTCTGCTTTTCGGCAATGAGCACACAGGGTCTGTACTGTATATGGTTTCCTGCAATCATTGATCGCCAGTATGCTTGTGGGACACGCAAGTCTACCAAAATAGGTACAGTGCGGTACCTACCTAGGTAGTATCCGGATACCCCTGGTAACCGGACAAACGAATGAGACTTTTGGCCTGTTATGTCATTGCTTACATTTACAGTGTTTGATTAGTAAGTCCGGTTACCAGGTGCATCCGGTTACTAGGTACCGTGCTCTACAATGGTATACGGATAGAGCAAAGCAAGTCAAGGAGCCTGCGGGAAACAAAATTGAGTATGGTCAACAGATCTGAATCCTTTTCTATTCGTATTGAGATGTCAAAGGAGGATAACTGTTGTGCTGTCAAATCCAGCATGAAATATTGGCGCTGCGCTCGCTTTGCGAGATCAGAATGATAGTCAACGCCTGAAGAAAATCCCCCAACATTTTGGTTGAGGTTGAGAAATGTCCCAAGTCCCCTCGCTGCGACGTTGTGAAAATGTCATTTCCAAACAAAATGCTACGCTCTTGTCTGTTTCTATAGATTTCTAAGTGTATATGCGCTTCCTTGACCAAGGTGGATGAGTGTTGTAACTTGTTTGTGATTCTGGTCCATCTGCGGTGCCTTCTTGTCGCCCCAGGAGTGCAGAAACGGTCTTTTTGGGGGGGTGAGTATGTTGGTTTTTACATTCCCAGGAGGCTCATTTGCCTCCTCAACGGGCTCGCTGCTGCACTCCCCTCCTCGGAGGCATAGCAAGCAGAGTCGGTATCGATGTCCCAGTCGCCCTCGCCCTCGTCACAAGCTTCGCTGCCATTGGCGCTGCCTGTGTCGAAGCCCTTCTGTGTCGCCGCACGGGTGTTCCAGCGAAGCGTCCGGGAAACGGAGTCGAACCATTCGGTGTCGGTACGATTGACGGTGGGGAAAGGGTACTGCGAGGCCGTGATGGTGACACAGTCACCTTGCCTAAGCTCCACGCGTCCCTTTCCGTCGAAGGCACAGTAGGCTGTTGCTCGCGAGTTGCGCGGGACTGTCACTCGCAACAGCATCGTGTCGGACAGGACCATGGGCCGGAAGGAAAGTGTGTGCGGACAGATGGGTGTGAGTAGGATGGCAGGCAGGTCTGGGTGGACAAGGGAGCCACCTGCGGAGAGAGAATACGCGGTCGATCCTGTGGGGCAGATTAGCGACACAGCCCTCTCAAGTGAGGGGAAATCCGCCAAATAATGGAACTTACCGGTCGGCGTGGAAAAGATGCAACCATCCGCCTGGACGACCGTCAAGAGCTCATTGTCTCCGTAGAGCTCCAAGTTGGACACATAGGGCGACGGGCCACGGTCAATCACGAGCTCGTTGAGGACCTCAAACTGCTCTCCTTCCTCAAGGTCACGACCCTGATGGCCGTCCCGGTACACCGTGCAGGTAAATCGCATCCGCAGGTTGATTTTCATACCGTCGTCCCCCATGACGCGACTCAGATGTTCCTTGAAATGATCAAAACCAAACGGCGTCAAGAAGCCTAGGCTCCCCAGGCTGAAGGAGAGCACGGGGGGCACTATTCTCTGAAAGAGCCATGAGGTAAAGAGCACGGTGCCATCGCCTCCCAGCGTCAGGACCAGGTCGAATTTCTCGGGTTGGCTCCAGCAGAGGTCCGGTGTCCAGTACTTGAGCATGTGCTGGAAACGCGGATTCTCGTTCACCAGCCCCTGCGCATTGAATCGCTTCGAGTTGCGGAGCTTCGCATCCACATAGACGTTGATGCCGAGATCCGACCCATAGCGCGGCGTGCTGAGTAACCACTGCGCCAGCTCGCGAGTCAAGACGACAAGCTGATTGTCCCTCGCCTTGGTCACAATCATGACGTTCCGCACCGCGCGCTTGATGGGCCTCCTCTGCAGCTGCTTGGACACCTCGCGGACCCCGGTGGCGGTCTGGACCAGGCGTGAGTGCGACATCCACTCATCGTTCTTGATCTCCTCCAGAACCCTGTCGATGTCGACAATGCCGTCGAAGCGTTGGTGATAAAAGCAAGGCGACTGCAACGCAGGGAATGCGGTGGTGGGCGTGTGGGTGCGCTGCGCAAGGTCGTTAAGTGCATCGCATAGTTGGGAGGAAGAAGTGCCGCGGCGGGCATCGGGCCCGCTGGGCTGCGAGGCGGACAGCATGCCGGGCAAGGACAGGGCCTCTGGCTTGTTGTTGCGTGAGACTGACGAGGCTAGAGCCTTGAAAAGGGTCTGGCGGGGGATGGAGTCGATGGAGCGCGAGTTCTTGCTGTGGCCTTTGGCGTAGGGACTGGGGTCGGAGTCTTCGGAGTCTCCACCTACGAGAGCGGCTGATAAAGAGAAGGGTTGGTTGTGATCGACATGTCGAAGGTTATGTTTTGCTTCGTCCAGAGAGAGATATTGCAGGGAGGGAGGGTATGGTGGTATGGGAGTGGTCAGGGCAGGACCGGAGGAAGTTGATGATGAGGTCCTGGGGCGGTCATGTAGGGTATTATTATTATGGTTATCATTTGTCTTGGACCCCTCGGACTTTAGGGATGGCGGGAGAGCGGCGGGATTACTGAGGGCTGGGTGGATCGAAGTCGGGGATAGGAGTTGGTCCGACATGGTGACGAAAGGAGGACCACCCCAGAGATTTGCCGGCAGCCAGGTGCGTGTGCAAGATCCGGGGCTGCAGGATGCTGCTTCTGGCAACACGACACCGGCGACCTTGGAAGATGCTGGCGACTCAGCAATAAAGCCAAATCCTGCCCGTCGTGACGGTTAGAACCGGACTTTCCGCGGCACGAAATACTGTGTAAGGGACACGACACTGTCCAGTGGGTCCGCACTGGAACAGGGAATGTTTTGGTGGGTGGGAAGGGAGCGGGAGGCGAGATTGTGGGTGAGACAGCTCTGGCTAGGTAGGGTAGGGGTAGGGGTAGGGGTCTGGACCAATGGGTGGATGTCGGTCCTGTGTGAGTGAGTTGCTGAGCTGGTGGCAGTGTGATGTGATCCAAGGTGCAGGCAGAGCCACTGGAAATGGGTTGCTGCTGGACAGACAGAAGATGTGGCGGGTATCTTTTGCATGCAAAAGCAAATTTGTCTTCCAAATATTAGATGCTGTAAGAGTTGCTTCCAAGGTGTATGTAGTAAGGAAGGGGCAGGTTTGAAAAGAATGCAAGAAACAACGCCCGGCGTGGTTCAAGGAGGCTGTGAAGAGAACTACCAGAGAGAAAAGGGGAGGGGAGGTCTAATGTGTCTTGCCCAATTGAGGTCGCGTCGAAACAGCCTACTTGTAGTACTCCGTATGCCGCCCGCCGGCTCTGGCTGGATACTACCTAGGTAGGCAGCGCCGCATCTGAGTGACAGCATAAGTCCCCGCTGTTCCAGTAGACTACCGCAGTACCGCAGGGCCAAATGCGCTGTTTGATAATAGGGAGTATGGTGAACCAACCGAAGTTCCATGATCCTGGCCCCCTGCCCCATCGGTTGCTTCCCGCTGGCCATGTCTGAATGGGGCTTGACAGGAGAGGCACCAGGGGCTTGGGACCGCGAGGTCCAGCCGAGTCTCAGGTCCGGGTCGCCAGGGTCTGCGGGAAAACTAGTGCAGCAGGTCGTCTCATCTCACGAGGGAGCGCGCCCCGGGCGGAGCCCGAATATGCCAATGCCAGCTGGCCCTGCCATTTACACGTAGGTTGTTTTAGTGGGCCTGACTCGATCCGCGGCGTAAGCAGTTCTGTGTGCAGAGTGTGTTTTGGCAGCATCTATCTGCCTCTGGTGTCCGATCAATGCAGCCGGCGCCGGGCTGTCTCGTTTGACCCGTGCGGATCATACAACCAACACGTACGACAACAACCACAACAAATAACACGACCACCCAAAAGTCTGGCCTTCTCCCATCCGAAGGTAAGAACTGGGCACCTCCAGCTGTGATCACCGTCCAGGTGACAGTTGAGGAATTTTCGAATACACGTGGTTTAAACCTTGGTTCCCGACGGGGCGTGTGTCCTGCATGTGGATATCGGATTGTGCTTACTTCATCTGGTTTACTTGCCTGTGTGTCGATGAAGATCCGCTTGCCGAAGACCCCATTCGGAAGCGATCTGATATGTTGAAACAACCCCTCCAGCCTCTTCGTGGCTCCAGACGCGGCCGTCACTAGAGAGCCCACGAGGGACGTTTGAGGATGCCAGCGCAACCATTCCCAAATACCATCGCCCATCGCCACGAACGCCGCCCAAGTGACGAGTCAGGTTTCAAGGGCAGCGGTGCATACTTGAGACTCGCACTCTGATGGTCAGGCTGCCGGCGCCAACAACTTCGCGCACCCTGCTTGGAATTCCCAAGCGTCCAACCTTGGCGGTTAGCATCCTGTTGCACAAGGGCAGGCAACAACCTGAAAGAATCATTTGCTGCCTCTCTTAAACTGGTATCCATCACAACTTCTGTACCTGCTTTGTATCGTGGCGGGTAGTGTCGTTCTTATCCCGTTGGCGGGCCAGCTGCCCCGGCCAATGTTGTTTATGCAGCGAGACAAATCGATAGAGGTATCAAGAAATCTTCGTCTGGAGAGCAAGAGATGCCCGAGCGACGAGTGTAGTTACGGTAACTTCCAGTACAGATCTGCCGCGACCTTCCCCTCTGCTGCTGATCCAATGAACTGGCGCATGTCTGGACCCTTTTGTTTCGATTCATCTAAAGCAGGGTGGATCGCGTTGCTGTCGTCGGCGCCACAGCACGCATCCCGCGATGTTTCGTAGACTTGGTCCCATTCGGTCATGGTGAAGTCACCCTCGCTCTCAGCTAGCAGAAGCTCACTCGATGACGTGAATGCCAAGACGTGGATGGATCGGGATCTGTCCGCCTCTCGTGGAGAAGGATCCATCTTGATCTGGGTCTCGCCGTCGCTGAGCGAGACGGCCGCGACAGAAGAGGTAGCTGTGGCCCTCATTGGCACTGCAGCGGACAGGAGGGCCAGGACCGCGGTTTGAAGCAGAGCCGGGATGATGAGCAGATCCTGTTAGGAAAGGGTCAGCAACGTTCGAATTAGCCCTGACCAAGGAGACCAGGGGAGGCGGCGCCAGGGGAGGCGGCGCCAGGGGAGCTCTTCAGCCTCATACCGAGCTCGCCTGGACGAGTTTCGTGTTGACGTATTCATTGGTAGGCGTTGCTGTTACTTGCAGGACGATCTGTACGACGCAGCGAGGGAAATCCTTCACCAGGATGAGCTGCCGCAGTGACTGTTGCAACAGCGACTCCAGGTGCCTTTCCCTGGTACCTATGTGAAAGGCATGAGCATTTGTTTTCTGGTAGGGTTTGCTGCGTGCCAAGAGAACGAACCTCCAACCCCCGAGGCCGGCCGGACGACGACGTCAACCAAGGCCTCGTAGGGATGCTCATCACGTTTCTGGGCCTCAACAGGACCGTTTGCAGAGGCAGTGATGGTGTAGCCAGCATGCGAGTACGTAGCGGAGCCGTCAGCCTTTGGCAACAGCGACAAGACCGCCTCGGGCTGAGCTGGCACTGTCATTGTGGAGCTTGACCAATGTCTGTATTGTCAAGGGCAAAGCGATGCATTGCAGTTGTAAACGTCACAGCAAACAATAAATAGTCAACCGGAAGGAACTCACAGGTTTGGAGAGCTCTGAGCCCCACCACTAATGGAGTTGCGCTAGTGGGTCCCAAGGCAGAAAGTGCCTCTGCTGTATCGTCCACCTAGGTACAAACGTGTGTCTAGTAATGTACCCAGGTACTCAACCTAGCCAAGTTGCTTTCTAACTGGCAACAACGATTACCACCTGCACAGTTAGGTACGATCAACCTCCATCGTTTGAAACCATCAACAGGCTTGCTGCTATCCACGCACACGGGCTTACTGATAGCACGCCGAGAACATGGCTCCTACTGCAATGGCTGAGGCCTCACAACCTACGGCAGACACCAAGTCTAAGCTGATATCAGCACCTGGAGTTCCGAGTCTGGGGCACAAGCTCCCCAAGCTCGAACCGAGGCGGCGGCGACAACCGCCTGAGAATCCCATCCCTTTCCCCGAGACTCCTGCTCTTCCGCCACCCCCAGAATGCCCAGGCACGTTCCGCGTACCGAGCCGTCGCATCTTGTCAAAAGCGGACCATGACCTGTTTGTCTCGTCCCCATCATTTAACCTGATACTGTCCTGGATCTTCAGCCTGTCCGAATCTGTCATCGACACGCCCATTTCGGCAGTGGAGGACAGCGAGCTAACCGCCCCAATACGAACCATCCTGGGAATCCTGGATGAGGTGGAGCAGCTCGTCTACCAAAACCCCCCGGATGATCAGGGCGGCTCCAGGTTCGGCAACAAGAGGTTCAGAGACTTCCTGGACAAGGCCAGGGGCCAAGAGACAAGGTGGCATCAAAAGCTCGGCGTTGATAACCCAGATGCCGTTGCCGAGCTCTCGACGTACCTCAGCCAGTCCTTCGGGAACCGGAGGCGCATCGATTACGGCTCTGGCCATGAGCTCAACTTCATGATCTGGCTGCTGTGCCTCTACCAGCTCCGCATCGTCACGCGCGCAGACTCGAAGCCCCTGGTTCTCAAGGTCTTCGCCCGATATCTTGAGGTCATGCGCGTGATCCAGTGTCTTTACTACCTGGAGCCCGCGGGCTCGCACGGCGTGTGGGGCCTGGACGACTACCAATTCCTTCCCTTCCTGTTCGGCGCGTCGCAGCTGTCGCACCACAAGTATATCACTCCGCGGGCTATACACCAGGAGCTGATGCTCGAGCAGTTCGGGAAGGACTACCTGTACCTAAACCAGATCGTCTTCGTGAACAGCACCAAGACCGTCAAGGGCTTGCGGTGGCACAGCCCCATGCTGGATGACATCTCATCTTCGAAGTCATGGGAGAAAGTCGAGGGAGGCATGCGCCGCATGTTCGTGGCGGAGGTGCTCAAGAAGCTGCCGGTCATGCAACACTTCCTGTTCGGGTCTCTGGTCCCGGCCGTGGACGGCATGAGCGAGCAGAACCTGGCTGGCGTCCCGGACGAGGACGACGATAATGAGGGCGGCGAGGTCCGGGTTTTTGACGAGGGTAACGTGAGGCATGTCCACCAGCAGAACGGATGGGGCGAGTGTTGCGGCATCAAGGTCCCTAGCGGTATTGCTGCCGGCATGGAGGCTATGAAGAAGGGCGAGACGCTGCGCAGAATCCCTTTCGATTGAGATATTCTGGGAAAATTATGTCCTGTGAGTATCGCATTTGCTGCATGCGCTTGTCTCTGGCGTACACCCCATACAACACGGTGGGTAGAGTACCTCAATCCACCTCGATTCCTGTGTCATTTCTGTATGCCAAACATGTCTGGTTTTGATACTGCCAAGGACTTTTCCACACCCTGACATGCTTGAACGCATTGCACGGACGTCACAGAATCCCATCAAAGTAATTTCGGCGCACACAGGGTGGTGGCACGATGTTATTGCAAGACAAAGCTGCTTGTTTGCGCTGTATACTTGAGAGTTCCCACCAAAGCATTCTAAGAATTGCACATGACGTCAGATCTATTATTGAGAAATGACACAAAAACAAAACGAGACCGCATGCTGATTACCTCGGCCGGAGCTTGTGAAAATGAGTGTGAATGAGAGGCAGAAGGAGCCCTGGAAGAGAGAGAGAGAGAGACAGAGACAGAGAGACAGAGACAGAGAGAGAGATGAAAGACGAAACATTTGGGAAAGCAAACGAGTTCCGAGGCTCGGCCGCCCACAACCACACCAGCCTCCCCCCCTCCCCCCAACGCCGCCGATGGACCGTCATCCTCCCCTTTACTTGGCACCGATGTTGTACTGAGACGGGTCTCCGCATGCCACGTCGAACCACAGGTATGGCGAGTAGGGGTCGATGGACGCCAGCTCGTGCGCCACGATGCCCCCGTACAGCTTGCACCTCGGGGCCCCCAGTCCGGGCTCCAGGTAGAACTCATAGCTGTAGCATTGTTCGACGGCGAACTGTTTGGACACACGAAGACAAAAGTCATTAGCAATAGAGATGAGACTGGAAGTAGGGGGTGGGGGGAGACACATCATGAATGTGGGTGGCATACACTTACGTTGCAGAATTGGTAGCAACCTTCGAGCGTCACGGGGACACCGGCCTTGTTGTAGGCATAAGTGGCGAGGTAGTACACGCCGAGGGCGTTGCCCCTGACGCCGCAGTGGATCTCGTCTGGGGAGGGGGTCCCCGTCGGCGCGTTGTCCGAGACAGTTTTGGTGGCCGTGACGACCGTCGTAGGCAACTTGGACGGCGTGGCGCTGGCCGAGTGGATTGGGGGCAGGGAGGTCACGATGACCAGCCCACTTGTTGTCCTCGACGTCGAGGGCGCGACCTCGATGGGGCTCTGAGACGGGTTGATGACGAGTGAGGCCGAGGACGACGTGGTGAACGGAGGAGGGATGATAATGGTCGTGGTGATGGCCTCTGTGACCGTGGGGAGCGGGACAACCGTGACGTTGGCGAAGCTGGTCACGTTGACCAGTATTGGTGTCGACAAGGTTGGAAGCACTGGAGTGGGCAGGACCGTGATGCGGACATCTGGCATGCTAATATTGGGAAAGGATGTGAAGTTGGAGGGTACCACCACCGGGGGCGAATAAGGACCGGGAGAGAGAGTATATTCCACCGTGGTGGTGATGTTGACAAAAGTAGGGAGTTTGGAGGTTGTGTTGATGAAGGTGGGAAGGACGGACGTCGTGTTGGCAAATATGGGAAGAGTTACAGTAGTATTGATGAAGGTGGGAAGGACAGAGATCTCGCCCGTGCCCGTGCCAAAGTATGTCGCTGTGGTGGAGTTCGATGTGGGATAAAATATTTGGCTCGTTGTGGTGACCACCGCGGTTGAAGAGTTCCACCCGTACGGCGCTGAAGTGGCGTTCCAAGGAGATGCCGCGGACGAGGCTCCAGTGCCGTACACTGTGACATATTCTGTGATCCTGATCACCGAGCATGCGCTTGTGCTGTGATGATGCGATGTGGTCGAGTCAGGAACTGGAGCGATGCTCACTTCGGGAGGCGGCGGTCCGTAGAATGGAGGTTTGTATGGACCAACGGACGCCGGCGGCCCTACGGACACAATGGGTGTGGGAAGCTGCCGCTGACGGTGGCCTCTCCGGAGGTTGACGCGCTGATCGTTGTAAGCCAGGCGGTCATAGATATTATCAATCAGACACTCATGTCTCGGGCTTCTCTCATTTTCTCACTCCACCTACATGATTGACATTGGGCACTGCGAATATCGGGCAGATGAGCCCGGCGGCCACCAGAAGTACGCTGTGATGCATGCTTCTCGTCCTGACAAAGAGAGACACAAATACGAAAAACGAGTGATTCAAGAGGTTTTGAGGTATCCGTAGGGCGGTGCCCTAAGAAAGTGAGTGGGTGAGTGTATGCAAAGCGAGTGAGTGGCTATTGCTGATGATGTGCCGATTTCATCTCTGCCATCTTAAGCTTCTCCTCGAGTCTTATAGACGTCCTCATCACTGAAGGCCCAACAAGATCTATCGAGATATAGATTCTCAATTGCCAAGGGATGGTCTTCTCAGACCCAACCAGGCCATTCTTGGCATGCCAGGGCGGATGGCCCTCCAAGGCTGGGAAGGGGAGCACACCTTTTTACCAGCAAGGGAGAAACCACCACACCGCGGGCGGCACTGCACCATCGTGAGGTCGCGGCAAGCCGTGCTGAAAACTCCACCTGGACAATCACTTCCAATCAAGGTCCCCAGGCAGCTGACATCAGGGATACCATACCGCCTTGGTTCAGAGTCATGATGAATTTGGTTGCCCTTGATTGACCTAGCGCTGATTTAAGTGAGGCTCCCTAAAAGAAAAAGAACGGTTGCCGTGCAGTACAGCCCGAGATGTGAGACCCCCTCGGTCGATCGATCGATCAAACAATAGATGCGATAGGGTATCAAACAGGCTCACTCAAAACGCCCCTGAAGTCCCCTTGCGTGATCCCAAAATGCAGAAATGCCTTGCTTGCTAAGACGCCCTAGAATGCTTCCCGGCTGAAATTTTATACAGTGTTCCTTCCGCCGCAGCCGGGGAAAGAAAAGGGTGGAAGGAATAACCGCCCGGCTCGCACGTGAAAGCCCCCTCGCCGAGCATGTGGCGGTACCGAAAAGGGATGGTCACAGAAACGAGTCTGTCCCACCATCAATCTTCCCAAATAGTCTCCAGGTCCAGGTCTCCTCTCCTCTCCGCGCCACAGACACTCCATCGTTTCCGCTTATCTCTCGTCCCAAACCCGCTCAAGGTGCGGCCGCGTACCGGGGCATCCAGGCTGCTGCGACCCTTGGGCTCGCCACCGTCCTCAGCATCAGCAGCGGCTTTGAGTTGGGCGATCCTGTCCGCCTCGAGCGCGGCCTCCTCGGCATCAGGCGTGTCCGGGATGGTCTCTAGGCTTGAGATGCTGGGGCTTCGAGACCTCATAGAAATCGGCGTGGAGGGCATAGATGATGACGGGGCATAGCCACCAGAAGACGAGTAGCCGTCCTTGTCAATCAGCATGTCGTAAGGCCGTTGGACCGGGGAGGAAGTGATAGATGATGGTGTGAAAGAGCTGGGCAACGAGCTCGTGCTGGCGCTCGGAAGATGGCGGAGGGGCGAGGAGGGCCGCTGGCGGATCATGGGCGTGCCGAATGCCAGGTTGGGGGAGCTGTTCCTCTCTGACAGGTGGCGGTCAGGGAGGACCGATGAGCGTGTGGGCGAGACGGGAGGGTACATCTCGTCGACTGGTTTTCGCAAGGATCGCTGACGCTGTGGCGAGCCCTTTGGACTCTGAGGGCGTGGTATGAGGATGTGGCCAAGCCCGTTCACGCCGGGCATGGACTGGGCACGACCCATGGGAGGGGGTGCCAGAGCAGCGGCAGATTTGGACCTGACATGGTTGCCTGACAACGGTGAGGTCGTCCGCGGGCGATATGGCAGCGCAGCAGCATTCCACGTAGGGGAGATTGGTGAGGAAGGTGAAGGGTCGGTGGAGCGACGCATAGTGGGAGGCTTCCTCGGGGACTCGGGCTCAGAGGTCAGGGGTTGTGGGTTGTAGTTGGAGTGTTGTAGTCGTAGAGAAGGGAGTGGGCCTGAACGGAACTCCTCGAGTTTCTCGGTCTCCGGGACAGGCTCCATGGTAATGATGCCTCTATCAGCCCTGGGAAAGGTTACCAGCACGTCGTATGCATGGAGGAAGAGGGCGAAATAGAGGGCGCGGTGTGGAGGGTGGAGGTGGTCTGGAGGCGGGCCGTTGCTGTGGGATGGTGGAGTCGTCGCAGTTAGGTGCAACAGCCAGAGGTGCGATTGGTGGAGGGGCAACGGGATCGATTCTGCGTCTCTCCCCTTGCAGACACGGCAGCACGTGTTTTGTGGGTGGAAACAGAAAACAAGACTATGACGAGGCGGGTTGGAACGGCGTGCAACGTGACCAGTAGAGACCCAAGTGTTGTGTGGTTTGCGCGACCCGATCTGAGGATGTCTTAGCCCATCTCAGCTGGTCGCCGCCCAGGTCAGTCGTTGCGCTCAGGGCGTTGCGACGCTGCGAGGGTCGTGGGTTTGCTGGTAGTAAGCTTGAACTAGGCGACAGTAAAAGCGTGGGGAGCGGCCTCGTGGTGGCAGTAGGGACGGCGAGCGAGGAGAAGATGATGTTGTCTAGATTAATATTCTGACGGTGAAGGTTGGAGAGGTAGGTACTTGAGGTTCGCGAGGAAGGGCGGAGGGAGGGGGGGAGAGTCGGGATGTTGGCAGTGAGGGAAGGGTGATGGGGAGTCGAGGCTAATAAAAAAGACAACTGGGATCCCGGGGCTCAGGACTTGTCACGGATGCTAGTGCCTGGCCGTTTGGATGTGGCTCCTCCTTCTGCGCGTGTTCCACCCTTCTTGCCGCGTGCCTGTTAGTCTACCAAGAACTTGCACGTTCTGGGTGGCCGCTGGGTGGCCGGTCGAATAGCCTACCTAGGTAAGTACGCCCAGTCCACATCCAGATAGATCTGCTGTCCTTACATACTGCCCAAGCTGCCGTTCCAAGCAACGATCCCCTGGCGGCACAGGCCAGCGATCGCTTCCTTAGGTACCTACCCTTATTTTGCAAGGTCAATCTCTCCGAGTCAATGCACATCGTCACTTGCCAACAGGAAGCACAGAGCTTGCTGTCATGACGGCGTTGGCAAGTTGGCAGACACATCTGGTGGTGGGCAGAGCGCGCCCAGCATGATTGTGTTTGTAGCAGCTGGCTCGGCTCGGCTCAGCTCAGCTCAGCAGCAAACACACACCCTAGAAGACTCGATCACGGGCCGAAGTCACGATACTACGCTCCTCGACACCACATGTGACACTATGGCCCGTCTGGCCCGTCTGGCCCGTCTGGCCCGTATTCTTGCAGAGTGATCACAGCTGCAGGAGCTGGGGCAGTTCATGCTCATGCCCATGCTCGTGATCATGATTCATAATCCGTACAATGCCTATGCCCAGATGGAGCCCCCACTGGCCTTGAACTGTCTGTTCATGCGCATGGAGTCGTTCCCCATCCAGTAGTCTAGTTAATGTGCGGCAACGCTTACTTAGACTCGGCTGGTACGCAGAAAAGGAGGACGATCTATAGATGGCGATCTGCGTCCTTTCCTTCACTCACCGCCTACACCGTCTATGCCTCTATCTAGGAATAAGGAAGTCTAGCCCCCCCTAGTTTAATTATTAGCTCTCTAGTGCTAAACTAAAATTTAGCTATAGGGTTAGGAAACCTATAATTTTACCTAGATATCCTCTTCTACGTTACCTACGCTATTAAAAATATAAACTAAGGCTCTAATAATAAGTAACTACTACCTAATTAGTATTAAGTTATAGTAGTTAGAGTTTTATCTATACTCTAACCTATTACTACTTAATAAATACCTATAAGATAAGTTTTAATATAATAAATTAACTATTTAGTATTATTACTAAAGGGTAGCTACTATCTAAATAGTAGCCCTAAGTATATTATTATTATTACTATTAAATATAATTAAGCTTAAATAGTAGGCTATAAAGATCTATTAGCTTATTTTACCTAATTAAAGCTATTATAGTTAATTAACCTATATATTATATAGAGTAAGAACTTATAGATTTTTTACTTTATAAGCTTAACCTTTACCTTAATAAGATATAAATATACTTTACTAAGTAGTACTAAATAAAGGTTACTATAAAGATAATACGTAATATTCTTTAAAAGTATAAATAGTTAAATAAATAAGTCTATATACTAGTTTATTAATATAATAAGGATCTTTATATTTACTACTTTTAGTACGTATACCTACTAAAGTATACTATTAATATATTTATCTTTTATAATAAGTTAAGTTTTAATAAGTAGAATAGTATAAGAAGAATACACTAGGTACTTATTAAGAATACTTAATAAGTAGAAAGTCTTCTTTAATAAGGTACTTACTACTATATACTCTTAGCTATTATAATTAATAGCTTACTTATAATTATAATATATACTAGCTATATAAT
>MAVT02000201.1:0-44521 GCA_001702395.2 Diaporthe helianthi | reverse complement strand
AGCTTTAAGTTTTAGATTTTAATAGCTTTTAATTAAAATAATACATTAAACTTTTTAACAACATTAAACTATATATATATAATGTTATACAGGATATAAGAGTAAGCTTTAATACTAGTACAAGCATAGGAATATTTAATACATTGAGCATTATTAAAAAAGAAATACTTTACTATTATTTTGTAGCTATTAAGAAGCTTTATCCTAAATGCAATTTATATTATTAACTAAAAATAAACTAGTTCCAAATTAATTAGCTATACTCTATATACCTAGTGCATTATATATTTAATTTACTACTAATCTTTGCCTTTAATATTTATAATAAGTGCGTAAGCCTTGTTTAATGTTTCTAGATAAAGTAGCTAAGTATTTATATATATAACCTTAGATATAAACGTTAGTAGTAACGCAAGGAAGAAATATTTATTAGCGTAGTTTTTTATTGCAAGGCATTTATAATTAGGTTAATATATAAAAAGATTTAAGGTTAACTAATAAATTAGTTTGTAAGTAGTTTTAAACTACTTATTAGTTTATTATATACTACACCTAATAATAAGTTTAAAGTAATTTTTTTACTTTTTTTTTTTACTTAAGGCCTAGGTAGATTAAAGATAGCAAGTAATAAAAACTTAATGCTATTAAGCATAAGGCTTAGTATATTTTCGCTATTAGATTTCTTATTAGTATTACCCAAAGGCATAGGACTAGTATTAAGCCTTAAAAGCATTGCAAATTGCGTGTTGTAACAATGTTTGTATTAATATAAACTAGTTTTGAACTAGTTCCTAACTAGTTTATTGTTTGTAATTTAACCCTTTACCTACGTAACCATATCTACTTAGCATTACGTAGCTAGTTTAGGCTAATGTACCCCTTAAGTCGATAAAGGTTACTTTCTTATCTAACTTCGAAAGCTTAAATAATATTGAAAATTCTACGAGCTCTAATTGGCTACTGGCCCCTGTCGAATTGTGGGTCCGTTAGATTATAAAGTGACCTGACGTCAGCCGAACTACTAACCCCCTGTGGTGGAAACCATAGCGCAGCGGCGCTGATAAGTACCAGGTACCAACCAGATGGACAGCACGGTCCAGGCTTGGCTGACAGCATCCCAACCAACCTTGGAAGGCGTTGGATTAAAAGCCACGGGCACTGCCCCAGAATGAGCTTTCTCTGACCTGCTCTTCTACACATTCATTTTTATGCTCGGCAGCTATCCCTACAGGGGCATAACAACCATCGAGCTTCACCGCCATGATGAGACTCTTCGCCTTGAGCACGGTGCTCATAGCATCGGCTGCGGGCTCAGCCCTCCCGCAGGGCCCCGAGCAGCAGGTCGTCTTTGGCAAGCCCGAGATAGGTGTCGGGCACTTGAGCGAATGGAGCCGTGCAAACAAGAAGCAGTTTCTCATCGATTGGCAGGCGGGCAAGGCGTCAAATTGGGTCATAGTGCAAGGCAACGAGGGGGGCGACCTGGACAGCTTGACTGCAGCTCTCACGTGGGCGTACCACCTCGAGCACAAGACCATGAACGACTCAGAGCCCATCAAGGCGATCGCCCTCCTGCAGACCCCGAGCCACGCGCTGGACCTCCGCCCCGAGAACAAGATCGCCCTGGACAACTCGCAGATGACCAAGGGCCACCAGGACCTGCTGACCCTTGACGAGCTGCCCGAGGACCCCGAGACCCTCGGCTCCAAGCTCCAGGGCCTTGTGCTGGTCGACCATGCCGAGCCCCTGCGCAAGTGGAAGGGTGCCAAGATCCTGAGCATCTTCGACCACCACGTCGACAGGGGCGTCGCCCCGGACGCCAAGCCGCGCATCTTTGAGAAGGTGGCCAGCTGCACCACCATCGTCGCGAGGCAGATGCTCGACGAGCTCGAGGCCCTGCCCGAGGAGTACCACATGCCCCACGAGCTGCTCGAGCTGATCCTGAGCGCCATCGCCATCGACTCGGGCGGCCTGACGAGCGACATCACCACCGACGCCGACGTCACCGTCTCGGACCGCATCCTCAGGCGCAGCAACTGGGCCCGCAAGGACCTCGACGACGTCATGGAGGACCTCGCCGACGAGCTCAAGGACGCCAAGAAGGACCTCGACCACCTCGAGCTCCGCGACCTGCTGCGCCGCGACTGGAAGGGCGATCTCATCGACACCCCCTCGCCCCGCACCCCCACCGTCAGCCTTGGCTTTGCTGTTGTCCCCTACTCGATGGACAGCCAGATCCACAAGACGGACTTTGAGGAGTTGTTTGACTGGTTCGCTGTCCACGCGGCCTGGACCGCCGAGGTTGGCGTCGACATCAGCGTTGTACTGAACAAGTACAAGATCAAGAAGCACGGCAAGAAGAGGAAGATCAGAGAAGTCGTGCTGGTTGTCCGTGACGATGTCCGTATCAACCAGACGCAGGCCGACTCGCTGTTCCAGACGGCCAAGAAGGCGCTCGAGAACGAGAAGGGCCTTGGCTTGAAGCCATGGCACAGGGTGGACGAGCTGGCCCCTAGGCAGATGGTATGGACACACGAGTCCGAGGCTGGGAGGAAGATTATCAGGCCGATTGTCGAGGATGCGGTCATGGCTTGGGATGAGATCTAGACTACTTGGTTGGATAGTTGTCCTGGGCAAAGTGATGGACTGTGATTGATGTTCAGATATAGTGTATGATACATGCTCTTAGATTCATGAACTTGCAAGCCTCAGTTTTGTACCGTGCCACAAACGTGTTGTGCCGCTATGTATCGCACCACGACGACCTGATACAGGCCGGACAAGTGAACATCCTTCAAGTTTTGGTATCCGTCCGAATAAGGTGGTAGGCCTTCGGAGCCTGCGCCGGTGAGCAGGTGGCCAAATGTTACCAGCCTCTACTAGAAAAGACTACCTCATTGCTGGCTGACGTGACATGTCCGCAAGACCTCCCCCGTGACTCGCACGACTCGCAGCACGTACCCGCTCTACGAATCTCCCACAACACCATGACTATGACTGCGCGAGCCGAGTCGGCGGTCTTTCCGCTGTCCATAGCCAAGCAGTCACTAGACCGAGGTTTCGCTCAACTGGCTTCACCGTATTTAACTTCAGGTGCACAGACGCTAGACCTCAGCATCCGGGATATTCCATCTCAGCATTGAAGGGGTGGGTGGCTCAAAAATATCTAAACTTGGCCAAACTGATCCCTCCAGATGTTAGCCTAGGTTGCTGATGCTGCCAAAGGAATCATGTACAAAATATCAGAGTGAATATCAGAAAAATAAAAAGAACAATGTAGGTGAAGTTTTAATGAATCATGCAAAATCATAAACAGCCTCAAAAGTCATCATGCTGGATGGGAAGGGGAATGTTCAGGACTGGTCACCAACTTACTACGGAAGTCCTAGCAAAAGAAATATCCCAGATCTTCAGGCGCACCTTCATTCTATGATATGCTTTGTTTCTCGTCAGTCATGGAAAATAGTACAAGTAGCAAAAATGTGGATGATTCAGTATTGAATTTGGGAGTCAGGAAAAAATTGAACAATGTAGGTGAGTTTAGTGAATCATCTTGAATCATAAACAGCCTCAAAAATCATCATTGAAGAGAAAGAAGAACAATCAGTGAATACAAGGTACTCACTTCATAGGTGATTCTGTAGCAATCTAACATGTGGTAAGACTGTGAACACTGCTTGCTCATGTTAGACAGCTGAAAGCCATAGTTGACAAGGTCTTTAGAGAGGAAGAACAGGGGTGTCAGACAGAAATATTGAACAATGTAGTTAGGTTTAAGATAAACATGTTTGCGTAGAACAAATTCATAAACAGCCTCGAAAGTCATCATGTTGGGGCAGGGAAGGATTTTTGTCAAGGGAGAAACTTACCAATTCAGGTCAGTGGGGAGGACAAAGTGTTCAAGTTACAAGAACCGTGATCCAGTTGGACTGGGTTGTGCCTCACAGCAGAGCTTGCAGTAAGGGCTTAATTGCAATTCCATTTGGCTGTCGTGAGTGTCTGCTCTATGCAGACTGTCAAGGGTTCTATTATGTACAGGTCGGAAGAGGCAGTCATCTTGTCTATGAAGCCTGTGCCGACACGGGGTTGATCTCGACTCCGTACTTCTCTCTCAGTCTCTCTCGGCGCCTCTCCTCGTAGCCTGGTGGTTGGATACCTTTGTGGTGTCAGTAGATGAGTTGGCCTGGTGAGGGTCAGCGTCACTTACCTCGTCCCTCTCCAACCTCTGCCAACGTCTCCTCTAGGGGCCGCCTCCGGGTTGTCCGCAGGTGCTGTTTCCTCTCAAACTCATCCATGCCGTCTATCTCTGGCTTCTTTCCCTTCAGACTTGCCCCTGTGTACTCGAAAGTTGCAAGAAGGATCGAGGTAAAGGCACCGTAGCCAAGGACGGCGGGCATTCGGCCAACTGCAGGCAAGCCATCACATCAGCCCTCTGCATTCCCATTCCCAGCCTTGTCCAGTCAGCAAGGACAGGGACCTACCTCTAACACCAATGAGAGAGCCAGCAAAGAAGCCTCCAATGCCTGCATTGTAGTGATCCTTCTTCTGGCGCAAGTTGGCAGCTGCGCTGCGGGCAAACTCGTAGGCACCACCGACGGCAGCTTCAAGGCAAAAACAAAACGTGTCAGCAAACAGGCCAAATTGGTGTGGGCACATTTCAATCCCCAACACCCCGTGGAAGACTTACTGAAGGTGAAGATGGTTCCACCACTGCGGGTGAAGACGCCCAATGCACCATAGTTCTGAGTGCTGGTTGCGTTCTTGATACCGGCTGCGAAGACACCAGCGGCACCGGTGATCATGGCGCCCTGGATGCCAGCCTTGAGAGCATCGACCGGGTGGTACTGGTCATCGTCACCGTGGGGCGCCATTTCTCAGGGTGATTCGAGGGGTAGGATCGTTGTGGAGGTCGTCGGGGGCGTCGGACAAACAGAGGCTTCGAGTCTGGCTTGGGCTTGGGGAGCTTCCCCGGCTCGGTCGATGGCTCAAGGTGGAGCTTTCTGCTTCTTCCCAGCACCTCAAATGTTGAGAATGCCCAATAGACTGCTCCCAATTGGTTGCGGGGGGCTGAGTCAGCGGGAACGCACGTGATCTTGATGTTTGAAACCATTACGTACCTAGGTACCTGTGGGGCTGCGAAAGGCCAGTGAGTGGCCAGCGGGACCCCACCTGTCAGAAGCTCAGAGCCGCCGTTATCCCTGCCGCCCTCTGACAGACGGCTCACTGACACCAGTCAAGCTGACGCAGCCTTGTCGCCTTCTGAGAGAGCCAGTCTCTGGGAGCAGGTGCCACCCATCGACCTCCATCACCAACCTCTCATACTCACCAAGACAGATTGCCTTGCCTTGCCTTGCAGCTTACCTACTTACGAAGTACCTACCTAGGTACCTACTTAAGGTACTGGGGCATATTCTTCATCACATATGACTGACGGGCTACGACACATCCCCATATAGAAGCTGCACTCCACCTCGCCCCCAGGTGTTGCCCTCCCCTGCATCCCGTCCCAGACTCCGATTCCAGACTCCCTCCCAAATCCCCAACCAGATCGTCAACCTTGTCCTGGGAACGCCCAGCATCAAAATTACGTACCCAAGGATAGTTGTCGTGACACGGTAACCTCAGTATCCTCTTTCCTTGCCAGGGCCGTCAACAGGCAGAGCCGTCGTGAGGCATCGACATCACCTTAGCTCATCTTTCAAATAGAAACACCGTACAGTCAGTCAGTCAGTCAGTACACTGCACCCATTCAGCTGGCCCACAACCCAGGCCGTTCATGCTACCCACCTCCTCCCATCCACATGACACCATATCCCCAGTCAGAGGCGTCGTCACACCATGCCTTTGGAGAGGAAGCGAAGTAACATTTTGAATACTTTCTTCCGTCCACCACAGCCTCGGAAGCGTCCACGCAAGACTGACGTTCGACATAGCGGCCACATCTGCCCCACTTCTCCCGAGATGGGTGAATATAACTATGGCCATCACCAGACCCGGTCACAAGGCCCCCCTGCCTACTCAGACATCGATACAGCCACAGGTGCTGAACCCAAACAAAGAGAGTTGGGCGGGCCCGGTGCGTCATGCTCCAGTTCCCTCTGACCGTCCCTCACTTGGCCGTTGCTGACTATTTGGCGCCAACAAAAGGCCGCCTCGCCTCAAAATGGATTGCCGATCTCGTCAACGGCTCCCTTGGCGATGCTGGTATACCACCTTGTGAACATTTCGGCTCAGCACATCCTGCTCGCCATGATCTCTACCGTGTTCTGAGCCAGTCATCCGACTCTACTGCAGCGTGGAAGGCCCAACAACAGGAGCAAATATTGGCCGTCTGCATGTGCCGAACATGCAAGAAGACATTTTCCATCATCTTGAGATGCTCTTCCGGCCGTCGGTGTGACAAGAGCGTCCAACGCATGCACCATTTGGTACTTAGGCGCGACCCGGATCCAACGTCGACCTACTCCAAGCACTATCCTGTCACCGTGGTGGCTGACTTTATGTGCTCTGCGGTCAGCTGCGACTTGACTGTCCATATCGAAGTGTGCGATCGCCGCCTGGACGAGGTGTGGGAGGCTTCTCTGGTTGATCGCGGCCCCGTCAAGGCAAGGTTAGAGGAGCTCCTGGCATCCGAGGATCGTGACAGATACGATGACTTCAGGTCTGCGGACAAGCTCGCAAAGCTTTTCCCGGCCCACTATTTGTGGCAGTACCTTAGCGACGTACTCAAATCAGGACCGGAGGCCTCAGAGAAGAAAGTGTCGTATCGAAACAAGTTCTTCACCCTCTGCTTCTGGGATAGATTCAAGGACATCTTTGACTACCTGGAATTCGAGACGGTGGACGTGGACGGCGACCAATCCCTGGTGTTGCCGCACCTCGACGACGCACCCTCGGGGCTCACAGACCCAACGAGCAGGAGAGGCTGGTTTGAGATCGCACGGATACATCTCTACTTTCTCGTGGTGGATAACCTGGACCCCAAGCTGATTGCACCCATCGAAATGCCCGTCAACCCACAGATAGACACCATAAAGGTCCTCGAAGACGGTCTCGACGGCAAATACACCAAATCAAAACAGTCCCTCGGCGACTACAGCCCGGCTGATTTTGATTTGCTCGGTGTCAACAATGACATTCACGAAAACATGCTTTGGTACGCTTGTGCCTGTCAGGGCCAGACCGACCCTCCCAGGAGGGAGGACTACTTCGATGCGCTTCGTCGCGTCAGCCAGAACAGAGTGACGGTCAGCAAAGAGCTTAGAGAGTGGCTGGAAGGCGAGGAACTTGCGCTCGTCATAGTGAGGTCGGCTAGGGAAGCTGTGATGGACCCGCTGCACAAGGCTTATAGGGCGCTCGATTCGGAACAAGGCTATAGCAGCGAGGCTATTCTCCAAAACTTTGAGAGGAAGCTGAAGTCGGCCTCGCAGTCGGACCGAAAAACCCATCGCAACAACCTGTTGCTCGTCGGGAAGAACAGGAAAGACCCCGACATAGTGCACTTTGCCTGTCGTTTTGAGCCGGATGAGGCCATGGCATTTTTGGGACTCCCGGAAGGGGCCGACGAGGATGTGATCCCCAGTCAAGTCCAGACCAATGTCACTGAGGTTTGTTTTGCCCCGTTTGCCTTTGTGTGTCACTTCTATGCAGAAAACTAACGTGGGCGAGCTCAGGACAAGAGCATCGATCGCATACTGGCAGCAGGCGCCTTGAGATCACTGGCCTCGAAATATAACAACCACGCAGAGCTGGAAGTACTGGCTGCGGAGCTGGAAAAGGAAGCAGGCGAGCCGTGGATGGTCGACAACTCAATCGAGGTTGCGCTGGGGCCCTCTGCTCAGACTACCTCGAGAGCTGCACTGGACACCTCGCTCCCGGTCGGTCTGGTCAATATCCGCAACACCTGTTATCTCAACAGTCTCCTTCAATACTTCAACACCGTCTTACCGGTACGCAACGTTGTGCTCAACTGGGAAGATTTCAAACTGGAGCCTACCAGAGAGAACATCAGAGCTCGCCGTCTCGGAGGCAGCGGCTCAGCTCTGGACGAGGCTGAGGCCTTCCTTGCCGCAAAGTTTGTCGAGGAGATGCGGGTCTTGTTCCTGAACCTTCAGAGCCCTAACGAGAGTGCTATCAGGCCTCAGCAGCGCCTGGCACTAGCCGCACTGAAGAGTGCAGATCAACTTGTCAGGGGCAAATCCGCGGAGGCTTCCAAGATGCCTGTAGGGCCCCAGCTGGATCCGGGCGCGTCTGGTGCGGATCTGCGTCCTCCACCTCCTCTGCCCGCCAGGCCTTCGCCTCAGCCACCTGCCCACTCGACCCCTCACCCCACTGTTACAGTCAACCCGGTTCCAGAACACGCCGATACCGCTAGCAATGTCAGCTCTTCCACCTTGGTTGACCAAAGAGTTGAAGACGCCGACCAGACTTACGTTACCATGTCTCAGAACCCAACTTACGACAGAGAGATACCCAGCGTTGTGCCCGCCAAACAAAGGGTTGCGCTCGAGGACGAGGACAAGGAACAAGTAGTCGGTCCACAAGAGGGGCCGCGCGGCCGATCTATGGATCGGGACCAGGACTACTCGGGTGCCACTGACGCCAAAATTGGTGGTGCGTATGAGAATGCGGCCGCGTCTGTGACAGAAGCCAACCTAGAGCAGGCGCTCACGGTGGAAGAACAGATCACAGGCGCTCTTAACGACGTCAGCGTTACTGGAACCGAACAACAAGATGTCGAGGAGGTCATGGGCAACATACTCGAGCACCTTCATGCCGCCATCAAGCCGACTGGCACAGATGAGCACACCGGAAAGCAGACCGACATCATAACGGAAACTTTCTACTGGTCCAGCGTCAACAAGATCCGAACGATTGACATGAACACGGGCAAGCCCATGTCTGAGTTCAGGTCTGTGTCTGACCTCTCCAGGTGGATGACCGCGTCCCCGGCCAAGGAAGGAAAGATCGATCTCTACAAAGCACTTGACAGCAACTTTGATCAAGAATTCCAAGAGGATGGCCATGAGACGTACTCTTCCATCACACGAGCGTCTCCAATCCTGCACGTCTATATTCAGAGGAGCCAGAACGTGGACGGGAAGCTCAGCAGGAACAACAATGTTGTCGAAATACCCGAGACGCTCTACTTGGATCGCTACATGGACAGAGACGTTGATTCGGATCTGTTCAAGAAGCGGCAGCGCAGCTGGCAACTGAAGCGTCGCCTCGAAGCACTGGACCGCCCGTCGCAGCTTGAGCGCGTTGGGCCAAAGTCCGGGGATGCCATTGACAAAGTCAAAGAGGCAGATTACGAGGTTGTCGACGCAAGTGATGCAGCGGTTGACGCATTCGAGAGAGATATGATGACAGTTGAAGATGAGGAATACGTGTCAATCCTGACCCCTGAACTTGGGCAGATGTTCGTCACTCAGGGCAAGCTGCCCGATCCTTCTCAATCACCCAAGGATGATGTCTCCATGGGAGGCACAACTCCGGGGGGATTGTCCGACCTCGGCGCGGCCGCTCGTTGCGATCTTGACAAGTTTTACGAGGATAGCAAGGAACGCGACCGCCAAGAGCTATCTGCCTTGTTCGCCGACATGACAGATGTCGCCTACCGCCTTCATGCAGTCATCTGCCACGGTGGCGGGCTGGGCTCGGGTCACTACTGGGTCTGGATTTACGACTTTGAGAAGAACGTGTGGCGCAATTACAATGACGAGAGGGTCGAGGTCTATTCCGACAACGACAGGGTTCTGAACGACTTGAACAATGGGGCCAGCCCCTACTATGTGGCCTACGTACGCGAGGACCAGGTCGACCGACTGGTCAGGATTCCGGAGCGGCACAAGGCCCCACCTACTGAGCAGGCTGCCACTGCTGCCGACGAAGTCATCCAGAACTTCGATATCGACATGCAGGACGCGGCAGAGGTTTCACATGTAGAACATCACGAGTAGGGCTCGAATAGAAGCGCGCATGATGATCCCACTGTCCCGTTCGCTGGTTCGATGTCAGACTTCACATTCGATGACAAGGAGCCAGGCGTTATATGCGGGAAGCCTTTGTCAATATTGGCGACTGCGGCAGCGCACACACTACATACACTGAACATCACTGGCGTTGAGCCACCGTCTCCCGCATGGAACCCAGTATTACAAGATCTGAGGATGAACGAGAGACACGGATTCCGCGCGGGTACTCAAGATCCAACCATTTCTGCGGCTCTTCCTCCGGCAGGTGGGACACTATCAAGCGCCAATCCCACCGAGAATGCGCCCATGTTAGACTTGGACGACGCCTTGGATCAAATAATAAATGACTTTTATTCTGAGTCAGATGAGGCGATGCCTGAGACAGGCCGTGCCAACGAACACCGCCTGAGCGAGGATGACGACGCGTTCTTCTTATCCGCTGGCTCGGTCAGCAACTGCTTGCCGCAGGCACCGTCATCGCAGTTGAACCCATCTGCGCTGCCCTACTTCAGCAACACTCAGCCTACGACTTACCAGTCGTTGCCTCCTCAGCATGTACCCCCTCAGCATGTGCCCCCTCAGCATGTGCCTCCTCAGCTTGTGCCTCCTCAGCATGTGCCTTCTCAGCAGGGGTTTCACCAGTATCTGCCCTATCAGACTGAGCCTTACCAGCCCCTGCCTCACCAGCATCTCTCTTACCAGCTCGTGCCTTACCAGCACTGGCCTTACCAGCCTCAGCCTTACCAGCCCCAGCCCCAGCCTTACCAGCCCCAGCCTTACCAGCCCCAGCCTTACCAGCCCCAGCCTTACCAGCCTTACCAGCCCCAGCCTTACCAGCCCTACCAGCCCCAGCCCCAGCCTTACCAGCCCCAGCCCTACCAGCCTGAGCCTTCCCAGCCTGGGCCGTACTCCGCCGCACAAAACGTGCTTGCCCACCAGTCTCCAGCCGGCACTTGGTTGCCTCAGTACTACTATAGTGACATTCCGCCCAACACTAATACGGCACCACCGAGTGACGGACTCAATGTGGGTGGGAGGAGTCACACAGGCTTGATTTCTCAGGGGCCCACTGATGTTGGACCGCTTCATCTATCCCAAATTGCGCCTACGGACACATCGGCCACGAGAAACGACCCGAGAAACGACCCGAGAAACGCTCTGAGAAACGCTCTGAGAGGCGACCCCAGAGGCGACCCCAGAGGTGACCGTCGCTCCATTATGAAGGTTCGCGCTTTGGAAGCAGAGAACCTGGCCACGAAAAACACTGGGAATCTTCATGCTGCGACACTGGGGAAGGGCAGTGGGGGAGAAGCTGGACTTGCTCAGTCTGCTGCTTCAGGCACTCGGTCCCCCGACGATGATGGACACGTCCCCGAGTATTTACTCGACGCATTCATGTCGATCCTCCAATCCAGAGGAGCAGAAGCAGCGCGACATTTTCTACGAGCAATGAAAGCCAGGGATCGTCGTATATCGTTGAACCAAGGCGACGATGATAATGAGACTCGTGCTCTTGTTGGCTATAATCCGGCTGCTTTTGGCATTACAGAAATCCGCAATGCTAGGAATCAAGTAGTGTTTCGCTCCCAGCGGGGAGTCTCGCACAATGACAACAACAACACTGGCCAGGTGCAGACAGCTGACATACGCATTGACGACGATTTGGCCGGCGCTGCAGAGGCTTCAGCTCCTATGGAGAAATTCAGACGGTTAATGAAGGCGGCTACCCCTACGCAGTAGTTTAGTAATTTACGTGAACTACATACATGATGTTAGACCAGGCCCATTGTGGCTTGCCCACCTGTTTAAAGGTACATTTATCTACTCAAGTAGAAGCCCTGCTTGGGAGGCTACCCTAATTCCCTAGAAGGTCATCCTGTGAGTGGTTTCCTACTATGAGGTTATCCTCTTAAAGGGTAAGAAGCTGTCTTGTAGTACGTGATTCTATAGACAAGTAAGAGGTTGTTTTACTAGAGGGTAGGAGGTGAGTCCTTGAAAGGATGGGACGTAGTTCTATAGGATTTTTTATTTTTATTTTATTTTTTTTTGGGGGGGGGGGTTTGTTGTTGGACGGGGTGGGGTGATGTCGGCCGGGGCCCGTATATCGGACGGACACCCGATTGCTGTTTATCGCCAATGAATTGTTCCAGAAACGTGTCAACTGGTAATAGCAATCAATAGCATGCACATGAATGGGCTGTTGAAAGGGAATGCAACACGGTTGGTTACGACGTGCTTAGATCACGCGCGGTATGTGAAAAGAAACACGGGGCCTGCAGGCGGCCGAAATGGCTCATGCCAAGGCCAAGTGCAGGACCTGAGGAGGATTATGTAGCTGGTACGCCGCTTGTTGTAGGCAAGGTCTTGTTGAATTGTGTTTGGGTTTTCATCTTCAACAGGTGCTCTTTGTTCATTTGTTCAACGTGAATAAATTATATACATGAGTTCATAATTTTTGCGCGCCTGCGTCATTACACTCAGTCTCGAGCAACTCTCGAAAACAGTCCATCTCATCCGCTGGACCAAGAGTCTGGTATTATCAATTGAATTACTCCTTATGCCGAGGCAAGGCATGTAGAGGTGGGGAAGTTGCAGCTCTCCTTGCCGCCGGAGATGTTGACGTTGGTAAAGGTGAAGTCGCTGCAGGAGCCATCACCACAGAGGATGTAGTAGCTGTAGGCGTCTTCCTCGACGGTGCCGATGACGTTCTCAAAGGTGATGCCGGAGATGTTGACGCCGTTGGTGGGCGTGCCGGTGGGCCCGCCGTTGAGGTAGTCCTGCTGGACGTCGAGGCCGTACTGGGAGATGCCCGACATCTTGATGTTGCGGTAGGTGACGTTTGTGACGGAGCCGTTGGTGCCGCTGTTTGACTTTATGCGGACGCCGTTGTCGCTCTTGACGAGCTCCGAGTCCTCAAAGAGCACCGTGTCGACCGTGTTGTTGGACTTGCCGCCGATGGAGCCGATGGAGAGGCCGTGGCCGCCCGAGCAAAAGAAGCGCGACACGGTGATGTGCGTGCCCGAGGTGACGGCCACGCAGTCGTCCTGGTTGTAGACCTCGATGTCGCTGAGCGTGACGTAGTCGGAGGAGCCAATATCGAAGCCGTCCGAGTTGTGGGCCGCGGGCTTGGAGCCAGAGGCCGAGTTGGGGGCGTCGCCGGCCGTGTTGTTGAGCAGGATGTTCTGGGCTGTGAGGTGCTGGTTGCCCGTCATGTAGAAGCAGTGGGTGGGCCAGTTTTGGATGTTGAGCCCGGAGATGGTGGCATAGCTTGTCTTCTTGACGACAAAGAAGTGGTCCGGCTTGGCGCCGCCGCCGTTGCTGCCCTGGCCGTCCCAGTACGCCTGCCCGTTGCCATCAATGACGTGGCCAGGGGCGCCGGTGACGGTGATGTGGTCTCCTGACACGATGATAGGGTCAAAGTTCTCATCTGGGGTGGTCCCGAACGTCGTCTTGCCGCCAAAGGTGACGACAGCACTCGGCTTGAGCTTCTGGAGGTCCAGGGTCGACGAGGCGGGCATGGACAGGTTTTCCAGGAGGATGTTGGAGCACGAGGCGACGGCCGAGGCGACGTCTGCGGCAGCTGTGACGGTGCAAGTTGTCCCGCCGTCGCCCGGCACAACAACATTGGTGGCAGTCGGGCCGGGCGTCGTCACAGCAGCGGCACGGGACGAGACACGGGTAGGCTTGTGGCCGGCGGATGCGCTGCCGCAAGTAGCAAACATGGCTGGGACAGCAACAGCTGCCAACATCATGAAGGACTTCATCGTTGCTGTTTGTGGGGGGGGGGGGGGGGGGGGGGTTGGAATGTCGTCTCGGCGATCAAGTCCTCTCAAAGCTGAGATATGTACAGAATGACTTGGTCTACAAGCCGAGAAAGTGACTGATGAAGGGGAGAGATGTAGATGTGTAGAGGCAAGGGAATAATGGCACCACTCTAAAGACTTGTCTTACAACAAGTGATGAAGGATAAACTCTAGAGATGTGAGAGATGGCCAACACCTTTGTACTTATGGTATATGGAGTCATGGACTCTCAGCATGTCGGCCAGTCACCGAGCCAGTCAGTCGGGCAGTCGGGCAGTCGGTCAGTCGATTCGTGTTCTACACTAGACACGCATCTTGCGTGTCTCCTTTCGATGCCCACCCACCCTGCCAGTTCAGGAGACAGGGGGAGGACCACTTGAGATGGGAGTGAGGACCACTTCGCCCACATGCCGAGTCTGGAATGGAGCGAGCTTGACGGCTTGTTGATGGGTGAGCTGCGCAGGTCGGCTTGAGATCGATTGTTGTGAAGGAGGCATAACCCCAGCACGTCTCGGAAGGATACTCCGAGGACATTGAATACCTAGTTAAGTTCCGTAAAGTACCGTACTGGGCTGGCTGGCTTACTGTATCATGCATCTGCAGATCTGACAAGGCGACAATTGGGAGTTTAGGTCAAGCATAAAAAAGGTAGGCTACTGTGTAAACATGTGGTCAATTTCCACGGCTGGGTCCTGGTGGGTATGGCCCTATGCAAGGAGGTGCGGGAAGAGAGCTGAGTGGTCGTCCCGGAGTGCTGGGCCCCACGAGGAGCCCCGCTCTGGGAGAAGCTCCGCGGAAGCTTGACTTCTGGACCCCCATCCCTGCACTGGCCTGGACGGTCGGTCGTTTTGTTTCGTCCGCCCTTCTCCAATGTTTTAGCGGAGAGGGACGTCATTGGATCCTACAGCGTGCAGAAGGGGCGGGTGGGTACCCGATGCCTTGATCCTACTGGTGGAGGATCTGAAAACCGTTTGACACGTCACGGGGTGGGATCTGTTATGTGTCTACACTATTATTTGGAGCCGTGTGTCCGAGACTGCGGCAGACCTTTTCAAGATTGGGTTTGATATCAGGGGCTGCTAATAAGGCCGGGGGTGGGGTGGTGTGGAGTTCAACTGGTGTAGTTTGGTTGGCTATTCAAGTACCTAGGTACCTAGGTACCTAGGTACCCTTGTACATACTTAGGCTGGGAAGAGGCGACTTCTGCACATCGTGCATGAGCCTTGTTTGTCATTTCTTTCCCAAGCCTGCTTATTAATCAGCAGCACTTGCATGGTGACGCGCAATCAACACCACGGTCCACGGTCTTGTGTGGTATGCAAGAGGCGGATGCTCGGGTCGACAAAAGGCGCAACAGCCCTGACAACGTAACGTCGTCGTCTCGGTCCTAATGTTGGCCCCTCCGGGACATGGCTAAAGGCTATTTAATAAGCCTGGGCCGCGGCCCGGGATGGAACGTCGTGACTGCCTGGGACTCTGGGGAACTGTGTTTTTGGGTGTTGTTCAATCACCTTGTCAAAACGCATTGCACGGATGCACACAGTAAATGAACCCAATATCCTCGAGGGAATAAGCGCATGATGATCTACGTTCTCGTCCAAACCTACTCGTCAGCCCGCCTATTTGCTCTGACTCGCATCGTGCCCGTCCAAATTACACCACGAAAGCGCGAAACCCTACTGAATTACCTCCAAAATAAAAAAAATTGTTTGCTTTTCACTCTTGCTGGCCTCTGGTGCTTCAGATAAATTAACGCGCCCATTGCAAAACTCTGCGTCTCTCATAGCGGATGAGATACATCCCTACTAGCCTTCAAACGCCAGCACCAGCCAAACATTACGCCTTTTTCCATCCATGTCCCGTCAAATTATAGCGTCCTGGCTTCTCTCGTCTTACAGCTGAACCAACCTCACAAAGCCTGCACGCTCTCGAAAAACGGGTTCTTGGCCAGCCTCGCATCAGCCTTGACCAGTTCCCTCAGCCTGGCCACCATCTCATCCTTGCTCATCTCCCCGCCCTGTACCTGCTCCTTCCAGCGCACAAGCACTTCCTTCAGCAACGCGCTGCCCTCCTCCACGTCCTGCTTGCTGTACTTGCCCACCGTGCCCTCCTCGTGCTTGGTCGTGAAGTCCTCTAGCTCGTCCGCCTTGCGCTTTGCCATCCGGACCACCTTGTCCGGGAACCGCACCAGCTCCGCCACATGGATGCCGAAGCTCTGGTCGCAGATGCCCGGCTCCACCTTGTACAGCAGCGTCACCTCCCTCTTCTTGCTCTCCTTGTCTGAGCCCGTGCCGCTGATGTGCGCTGTGACGTGCAGGTTCGCGACCTGGGGGTACTGCTCCGCGAGCGCCGTGAGCTCGTGGAAGTGCGTTGCGAACAGGGCGAAGCAGCCAATCTCCTTGACAATGTGCTCGGATATCGCCCATGCCAGCCCGAACCCGTCGTAGGTCGACGTGCCGCGGCCCAGCTCGTCAATGATGATCAGGGACTCGGCCGTCGCCGACTTGAGGATGTTGGCCGTCTCCAACATCTCGGCCATAAAGGTCGACACGCCCTTGAGCTGGGAGTCGCTCGCCCCCACGCGTGCGAGGATCGAGTCGAAGAGCGTCAGCTCCGCCTCGCTGCACGGCACGAAGCAGCCGACCTGTGCCATAAGGGCAATCACGCCGATCTGCCTGATGTATGTGGACTTGCCGCCCATGTTTGGTCCCGTGATGATCAAGAAGGATGACTTGTCCCGCGTGAGCTCCACGTCGTTGGTGATGAACTGCACATCATCCTGCATCTCCATGCACGGGTGGCGGGCCTCCTTCAGGACCGTCTGACCCTGCCCGCGCTCGTGGACCGTGGGCCGGACATACGAGATAGGGGCGTGCACAGAGCAGTGGGCAAAGGAGACAATAACATCCAAATGTGCGAGGACACCCGCCAGTCTCTCGAGGACTGGGCAGTATGATGCCGCGACGCTAACGACCTCGTTGACCAGGCCGCTCTGGGTGCGGTTGTAGTTCTGCGACAACTGGTCGAACTCGCGACGAATGCTCAGAAGGTTATTCGTAGTGAAGTAGACGCCATTCTTCTGTGTTGAGCACTCCTTGTACTCTTTCCTGTTGCGGATGCATGCCGCCTCAGCTCGGGTGAGTCGCAGGCACCATCCATGTACCTTGTGGTTCTCGAGGAAGATCTTCTTGTCTTGCTCTTGGCCGAGGTCGTTGGCCGCGCTCACAAATTCCTTGTTCATGTCATTCCGTAGACGCTCCAGCTTCTTGCTAATGACACGTAGGTTGTCATCAAACTCGGGCTTGATCTTGAACTCGTGCTGATCCATCGCATCAAGATCCACCGTCGTTTCCACCATCTCCTGGAGCTTGACGAGACCATCGGAAAGCTCACGGAGTTTGGTGGTGTAGGCGGCGTCCAGGGGATCACGGTACGCCTCGTCCATAATTCCTTCGAATGTGCCGATGAAGCCCGGCAGGCGAATCACCACCTGATATGCTCTCACAACGTCTTCGAGGTTGGCCTTGTTCCGTTGCAGCTTCTTTGCCAGCCGGTACAGGTCAGGGACAGACCTGAGATGCTCCTCCTGCATTGTCTGTCGAAGCTCAGTGTCGTTGACAAAAGCCTCGACCAGCTGCTGCCGTTTCTCAATCTCGGCCTTGCTCATGAGAGGCTGCTTGAGCCATTGGGACAGAAGCCGGCTGCCCACGGGCGTCTTGCAATGATTCAAGAGTCCATATAGGCTCATCGTCTTGGCACCGTCTCGCGCCCCAGGCATCAGGTTCAACGCCTTCAGGGCAGCAGCATCTAACTTCATGAACTGTGACAAGTCGTGTTGATAGAGCTGATATTGCCCGAAGTTGGAAGGGTCCTGGAGAACATTGAGGTATTTGATCAGCGCGGCGGCAGATCCCATGGCCAGCTTTAATTCTGTCTGTGGCAACATTGATGCGGAGTGGTCGTCCTTCAGTATTCTTGCCAGGTCCTGCTCGATATCCTTGGTCCCAAAGTCCGCCGCCGTCCGCTCCGACATTGAAATGCCACAGTTGTTGATGATCTGGTTCAGTTTGGCCAACTCGGGGTCCTTGTCCTTGTCAGCCTTGTCGAACTGTATCAGGCACTCCTTTACACCGAGCTGGATAAGGAGAGCCTCGAAATTGGAGTACAGGTCGTTGTCGAGGAACTCGCTGACTCCTAGCTCGCGGACACTGGCGTCGGCGAAGCACACACCGACGCTTCTTGCCTCGCTGGCCTTGGCGGAAAACTTGACCGCCATGATCATGGGGGCACCGTCGAATTGGCCTCCCAGGTCCTCTTCGACGTCTTGGAGATTTCCCGGTGAGGCTTGTTTGGCCATCTTCCAGTTCATGCGGCTGCCAACACTTGCCCAGATTTCGATCCGCTTGCCAAGCTTGAAGAGTGCTTCCCGGAGGAATTGCCGAAAGACGGTGACTGTCATTGTAACTGATGCCAGGCCTGACTGGTCATTCTTCCCCAGTTGGCGGACCACGGAGGTGGTCTTGTAGACGGTTCGGGCTATGAAGTTGGCATCGTCGCCGTGCGCCGTGTACCAGTCGCCTCGGTCGAATATCCGGACAGTCTCGTCGCTGACTGTGGGAAGGGACTTGAAGAAGCGGATGAATCCGTGCTCGTCATCGACCTGGGAGGAGGAAGGGCCTCATGGTTAGAAACGCGCATTTCCAAGCTGGCAGAGATGGAAGCCGGGGGCGAACCTTCAATTCTGGTCTTGAAGACATGTTGAGCGTGCCAGGGACCTAACAGACGGGAAGAAGAGAGTTTGAGGTAGTGACCGCCGTCAATCACGTCTTGATCGAGTCAGTCGGAATACAAAACATGTGCTAAAGGACTAAAGTTGAAGGAGGCGCACACTTGGAAGCTCCCTCGCCGAGGAGGAGTCTACTGTGTACATCGGACATCTGGAAGCACTCAACGCGTGCCGCGACGCGACTCCATTTAAGTTAAGGTGGGGCGTACTGGGGTACGGCCTGCAGGGGTTCCAGAACCTAAGGCGAAGTGCGATGTACCTAGGTACCTAGGTACCTATGTACCTGAAGCATGTAGTTCAACATGCCTACAGCACTGTAACCTTCTCCATGTAAATCCAATTCCTCCGCCATGATGAATCTCTCCAACTCCGACCCCCGCGACCCGGCTCAAACAATACGACCAATCATTCTCCTGGGTCGCCAGCAGCAGGCAGCAAGATGATGGTCCTCTGAACGCCATTTTGACGGCCCAAAAACACCCCGACTTATGTTGCTTCGGACACTTTTGGGTTCAAGTGGCAATATGAAATCACTCATTGGTGAGCGAGCCTACCTAACTCTTGTATTAAAAAAGAGGGGGTGGGGGGATTCTGAGGGACCTACACTCGTGTTCTCAGTGATTTGTAGCCTATTCTCCAAAATAAATATCCCACAGAGACGCCTGCCTATCTTCATTTAATTTTGCTTGCTATGGTGTCTTACCCGGAAATCCAGGCATCAAATGCACTGATCAACGACGCCAAGGCGCCGCGCGTGGCCGTCTTCGTCGGTGGCACGTCAGGCATCGGGCAACTGACGATCAAGGCCCTAGTCGCCACGGGAGCCAGCATCAGGGTCTATCTTGTCGGGCGCAAGAGCTCCGAGGAGCGCTCGAGATCATTCATCCAGGAGCTACGCATCACCAACCCCAAAGCCGAGGTCATCTGGGTCGAGGGCGAGATATCGCTCCTCGCAGAGACGAAGAGAGTGTGTGAGGTCATCAGGCGCAACGAGGCACGTGTCGACCTGCTGTTCCTCAGCGCGGGCTACGCGCCATTCGGCCCGCGCAGGGAGACCTCGGAGGGCGTGGAGCTGGCCCAGAGCCTCGAGTACTACTCACGGGTGCTCTGCATCCTCCAGCTCCTGCCCCTCCTGGAGGCGGCTGAGGCCCCCAGGGTCGTCAGCGTGCTGGCGGGCGGCATGGAATGGGCCCGCGCCGTCGACCTGGAGGACCTGGACCTCAAGAAACCCGGCAACTTTAGCGGCGTAAAGGCCCAGATTCAGTACACGGCCATGAAGACAATGGCCTTGGAGAGATTGGCGGGCGAGAACCCTATTGTGACTTTCATTCACTCGATGCCCGGCTGGGTCAACACGGGCAATGTCAGGAGAGGCCGCGACCCGAACTCGATCATGGCCTGGCTCGTCTGGGTCTTCATTGAGCCCATTATTACTCTGTTCTCGTTCAGCGACCATGAGTCTGGGCAGAGGCATCTGTTTGAGAGTACTAGCGCTGCCTTTGGTGGCCGTGGAGTGCCATGGCAAGGCAAGCCGGGCGTGAATACGCTTGGGAGGCAGGCCAACGGCTTGTTCCTCGCCAGTTCCAAGTGCGACTGTAGTACGAATGAGAGGGTCTTGGGTCTGCTCCGAGAGAAGACCCAGGATAAGATCTGGGAACACACCCTTGCGCTTCTTGGCCCATATTCATGAAGGGCTCCCTCCCATTTCTTCACATGTTCTGTACCGGCTATTTGCTATTTGCATTGATGGATCTCCTCAGTGCATTCCAGGGTAACGCTTGAGGATAATGTGGGAATAGTGCGATAGCATGAGCGAGATAATACCTAGCATAGTGAGTGATGCATGCTTATTGGTCGTTGTTCGTTCTTGCGCAGTTGAAGAAACGTTGCTCTGTCTTGGACCATGAGTGTTTCGCGTCGTCGAGATTTCGACCACAGTCAATTAAGTTCTGTTCCGGCAGCAGAGCCATGAGTCCCCTACAGCTACCTGCATTGACACCCAGACTTGAGCAAGCCGTCAAGGCGACATTCTTCATCATCCACAGGCACAATCGACGAGTACGGCCCAGCCAATTTCATCATACGGTACCTTCAGGCACCCAAGCTTCAACCCCCAAGCTACTACGAGCTCCCCACCGCCTACCCTGGTGGGTTTCTGCCACCCCAAGCTCCCAAAAAGTTCCATTGGACTACCGCGACGCAACTGACTCCACAGTCTGTCTATGTACACTCAGTCTCGGGCAAGTCGCAAACCACGTACAGCGTTGCCTGCGCAGATTAACCACACCAACAACTGTGAAAATGGAGGGTGACGACAAATCCACGGCTCCAGTGACTGCACCAAACTTGGACACAAACATGGCCGACGCACTAGAAAAGTCTCCTGAAGCGAACCCGAGAAAACGGGCAAGAGACGATGCAGAGGACGATGCAGAAAACGAGGACGAAGCCGACAACAACGAAGAGTCGAAACCTTCCGACGACCCAGCAGGCGACACAACAGGGCAGCCCAAAATATCGAAAAACCAATTGAAGAAATTGAAGCGCCAAAAACTCTGGGAGCAGAAAAAAGAAGACCGCAAGGCTTTCCGAAAGGACAAGCGACACGAGAAGACAGCCAGGAGACGACTTGAACGCGACGAGAGGGCCGCCAAGCTCGCAGAGGAACAGGGCATCGACAAGGGCGAGGCTCTGAAACAAATCGTCGCCGCCGAGCAGAAGGAGCCCAAGCCAAAGATGGTCGTCCCCGTCTCCTTCATCATAGACTGCGACTTCGAGAAGTACATGCGCGAGCCCGAGCTAGTGTCGTTGGGGGCCCAGATCACAAGATGCTACGCCATGAACAGGGCTGGCCAGTACCAGGCGCACATACTGGTCAGCTCCTGGGGCGGCTTCCTGAAACAGAGGTTCGAGACGGTGATGCAGAATACGCATCTCAACTACAAGGGCGTGCGATTCGTCGACTGCGACTTTGTGGAGGCAGGAAAGACCGCTTGGGACACCATGCATGGACCGAGGGGTGGCAGGTGCTGTCCTGCCTTGGGCGGAGAGCAACAAGGCACGGAGAAAGAGTCTGGCGACAAGAAGCCCACGGAAAAGGGAGAGGATGCCCCAAAAGACGAAACATCGGCCGAGAAAGAGCCCACGCCCAACCCTGAGTTCACCACCGACGCCATCGTCTACCTCTCCGCCGACTCCCCGAATGTCCTCGAAAAGCTCGAGCCGCACACGAGCTACGTGATCGGCGGCCTCGTCGACCGGAACAGAGAGAAGCTCCTGTGCCAGAAGCGCGCCGAGGGGAGGGGTATCCGGACGGCCAAGCTGCCGATAGGCGAATACATGCAGATGGCAAGCCGGCAGGTCCTCGCCACGAACCACGTGGTCGAGATCATGTCCAAGTGGCTCGAGACTGGTGACTGGGGCAAGGCGTTCCAGGAGGTCATCCCGAAACGCAAGGGCGGCAAGCTGAAGGCTGAGAACGGGGAGGAGGGAGACGAGGAAGACGGCAAGGATGGCGAGGTCGAGGCTGGGCAGGACGAGAAGCAGGACGAGCTGGAGAAAAAGAAGCACCAGCAAGGCGAGAAACAGGGAGAGGTCTCCAACGAGGCTGCGACATAACAACTCGGCTTCAGCTGCACATTCGACGGGCATGACCATGACCATGTCGTGACCACAGTCTAGAGCAGCCCAAAGGGCTGTTGACACACAAAAGAGCCACGGTATTGAAGCAATTTCATCTACATCAAAAGACTTGAAGCATGCGATCCATCATGGTGCAGTCTGCTTAATATTTACAGTGAAGTATACATGAGAGCTGCCAACTGCTCCCGTCTCCAGCTCCGCCTCCTCACGAGGACAAAAGCCCCTCGATAGAAACAACCGACAGCGACACCTCGTTTGTGGTCGACGGGGGCAGCTTGCCGGCGCCGTTGACGAGCAGCTTGTCCGGGTCCTCGGCAAAGACCCGGAGGTGGCGCGTGTACGCGGCGGGCTGAGGGGTCTCGCGCTCGTACCACTGGTCCGCGGCGCCGAGGGCCTGGTTGGTGAAGACGGAGCTGAGGTTGCCGCAGCTGACGATGATGGTGCCGTTCTCGCCGCCGACGCTGCTCCAGACGACATAAGGGGAGCCCGTGGGGGTCGTGCCCGTGTTGGCGGCAACGATGCCGACCGGCTTGCTGCTGCCAAAGTCGAGCGGATTCGCGTTGATGAGGTATGTCACGGGGAAGGAGTAGCTGCCGTTGAAGTCGTGGCCCCACTCATAGACGTAGATGTAGTCGCCAGTCGGCAGCTGGGCAGTGGTCGGCATGCCGGGGCGGTCGGTGTACTCGTCGTAGGCGACATCGTCGACCGGGTCAGCCCAGGTGAGCAGGTCCGTTGTCGTCTGGTGGATGAGCTTCTGGCCATGGTCTGGGTCGCGCTGGTCCGAGTAGTACAGGGCGAGCTGGTCCTCATAGATACTGGCGACGATCGTGAGCCAATGCCCGTCCATCCAGGGGAGCTCGTGTTGAGCAGGCACTTGAAGAACTTACTCGATGTATGGCTCCCAGATAGGCGTCAGGCCATTGTTGGGCAGCGCCTTACCTCCCCTGGCGACGGTGCTCACGAATTCCCACGTGCATCCAGCATCAGTGCTCGCGTAGACATCAATCTTTGTCTCGCTCAGGTCTGTCGGGATGCTGTTCCCGGCTAACAGCACCGTGCCGGCCTTGTACCCACCAAAGTCGACGGGCAGCTCATAGAGGAAGGGCTGGTATCTCAGGCCCCACCCGTTCACGTCGTCTGTCACGTTCGAGATGTGCTCCCAGGTCTTACCGTGGTCGACAGACTTGTAGATGGGGAAGTAGACGAGTGGTGGCTCGGGCGAGTAGTTCTCCCACGTCCCGAGGAGCACATTGTCGTTGAGGGTGAGCTCGGCGGTGCGCGGGTAGAGGACCCGAGGGTCTGTGTAGTCCGAGGGCGGCACGAAGACTACGTTGTTCTCAAACGTCGTCACCTCATCCCGCGGGTGGTGCATGGGGCTTGCCTGGGCGAGGGAGAGGAGGGACGAGAGGAAGACGATGGGCTTGAGGGACGCCATCTGGACGGGTATGCAGGGTAGGACGGACTGCTACCTCTGAATAAAAACAAAGACGGGATCGCCAGGAGAAAACCGCGAATTGCAACCGTCTTACCAGACCAGATGGACACATCTTGAATTCCGGCGCGAGCCCCTTATGCTTATATAGATGGGCTGACACGGCATGCGTTCAACAGGAGGCTGCCCTTGGCCCATGATGGCATCGTGCACGCGCCTGTCAACGTTCCTGACTGGGGGTCGGATATTATGCCCCGCATAATCAGACCTCGGTGTATCTCGCGCAGTGGATGCCTGACCGCATTCAGCTCCCTCGCCCGCGCGGAAAACAGGTCGTCAATGACTCTCTCACGCGCTACAGAGCAGATGTTCGCTCGCTGATGGGGGAAATGCGGGCGGGCAAGTTGGAGACACTGAGAGACCAGGCGGGTATTGGAGAAGGTAATATCCAAGGTGGACACCCGCCGGGATTCAGGGGCCACAGCCAGTGGCAGTCTGGGGAAACTCTGGGGATGCTGGCGCGTTGGCCAACGCGGAAGATGCGCACCAATAAGCATCGCGCCCGTCACGCCGGCGCAAAGAGTGGATGGACGGAAAATATGACCACATAGAATCCAGAATTATACCGAACGACGTTTGTGCACCCGTGGCCACACTTCGTTGCCTCGCCGTCAATGTGGCAGTGTGGGTGCGACGGTGCGCAGGCCTGACGACCTCAACGCCACCAGAGAAAGATCAATCAGAATTCCATCGACTCGAGCTCCTCCCGCTCCCGCTTCAACTTGACGTCCCCCTTCTCATCCTTCAACAACGCGCCGACAAATGTCCTGAATTGCTCGATGTATGGCTTCAGGCTGGTCTTCTCCCAGTCTTGAATGCTGGTCTTGGCGTCTCCTGCCACGCCCTCTTCTTCCGCCCACGTGTCAATTTCTCCCAAGAGAGTTTGCACCGTCGGCACGGCCGTAGGGTCGAAATCCTCCAGCTTGCCCGGTCGCGTATCGATGGGCACACAAACTCTGCCCGTGCCAGGATGCACAACGAATGGAGATTTCAGCAAGTGGTTCAGCTTCTTGCTGACCTCGCTATCGAGCCTGGGATATGTGTATTCCAGGACAATGTCCTGCTTCGCCGCTAGGAGGTCTTTTGTGTCGAGATTCTTGCCTGCGCCTCCAGCCTTGGTGATGGCATCAATATCGGCCCACTTGGATGTGGAAGACCGCCCTGGCGCAGACGCCCACTTCTTCCGCAGGGAGTCGTTGAGAGTCCTGTCGGGCAGCAATTGCAGGAGCTTCTCTGCTCGCTCGTCGGTATCCCAGGGGTCCTGCTTCTCTAGTACGTCCTCTGCAAAATGTGGCGCCAGTATGTCCAGGCTCCGTCTGCGATCTATGTCAGCTTGTGCGGCTATAAGTCGAGTTGCGTGTAACAGGACTCACGTCAAGTGTGGGTGCAATGGTCTCCTGACGTTGACCTTCTTGCCACTCTGTGCACCACCTTTGAGTACCTCCAGATATCCCGCCACAGCCCTCCTCTTCTGGTCCTCCATAGTACGCGCCTTCTTGTCGCAGACCCAGGCGTGAGCACCACGTCGGCCCGAGTAGACCCACATGATGTGCCTGAAGCCGAAATCGTCACGCAGCGCCTTGTCAACCACTTGTATAGCCATGGTGATAAACTGCCAACACTTGATGCAAATGTTCGCCTTGTCACAGCATGTCCGAATATCATCGTAGTCTGTCAGATCGATATCAAAGCAGAGCTCTTTCGCCAGGGGTCGGAAGGCGGACAGGTTCTTTAGCTGTTTCCGGTCGCGCGGGTTGGTGGTGTAGACCGGGCCGATCTCAAAACGTGAAGGAAGCAGGCGCAGAACATCTTTGCGGATGCTGTATAGGCGTCAGTGGAAGTCATGCCAGCATCCAACTCCGACACTTGGCTCTTACAGATCTGCCGTCTGGAAGGACTGATATCGCAAGTACGCATCGTTCTGTAATGTGAAGGCAAACTCTCGGTGGGCAAAATCGTTGGTTGGTGTAGGGCTGTGGTTCAGCCATTGGAAAAGATATCGCCAGGGGAAGAGACGTTGGTAGAAACTGCGCATGACCTCGGGGTCGCTCGCGCTGGCTTTGATCGGGGCGCCGTCACTGAGAGAGCTGTGTCAGCCTTAGCGGCAGCAGTTATGTTTGAGGATATGGATAATACTAACTCTGGCGTGCCAGACGACTCCTGACCAGGAGAGCTCGTGGGCGGCACCTGACTCTGGGTGGCTCTGCTTGTGCTTGGGAATTCCTCGTCGTCTGCGTCTACGTCTGCGAACAGGTCGTCCAGGCTGACCTCCTTCTTTGGCTCTTCCTCTAAACGCAGGGCTTTCACCTCGGCCATTGTGATCTCTGTGTTGCTCTCGTCTGGTTGGGTTCCATTGTTGGCTGGCGAGTCCTGTTCCATTTGCTCCATTTCGTCCTCGCTCGTCGGCGTTGGAACAGGAGGAGTGGACGGTGGAGACGTGGAATAAGGCATGATGACAGCGTAATTTGTTCAGAACTAGATTTACACACGGAGAACAGCCTTATCAGATGTGCAGGAGCCTATGTGTGTCTCCCCGAAGTGGTACGGTGGTGGTAAAGTGCAGGAAGAAAAGTCGCTGGCGAGACGCGTCGGGACGCGTTGAGTGCCTGACCGTTGTACCCGAGTTTTTGGGCGCAGGTCCAACCACCGACTACTGTGTACATAGGTACCGATGTTTTTGCGGCCAGCTACACGGTAGCCTGTAGCTGTGGGCAGGGAACGGGGCTAGGGTCCTGGGTACCTAGTGCACCTACCAGGTAGGTACCCAGGTACTCAAGTTCAAGTACTCAGATACCTGATGACAGATACTCGGCAGCGACGTCACATGTGGCCGAATGCCGTGGCTTCCTACCATCTGGGCAGTCAATCGGTCCATCGCTTGGTCAGTGAATGAAGATAGACTTGGTGCAAAGGATGAAAGAATAATATCATCTCAAAATCGAACGATATCTCGTCAAGCTGCACGGCTGAGTAGGTATTTGATTTCCACAATGCGACCAGTTGACGTGTGCCCGCCTTGTGCTTCTGTGACCAGGCAGCACTGGGCCACTGGCAGCCAAGGAAGCCCGTCCCGCGCTCGACCTCCACCAGGCAACGTCATCGAGAGCCGGAGCTAGAACCGGCCGAGAACCCCTTTGCCTTCTCAGGCTATTGATAGCAGCAACCGAATAGCATTGCCCAGGCCGCGCCATAACAGTTCAACGACTCTACTTTATCCCTCTGGCCTCTTCGCATCAATTGAAATCCAACCACTACACACTGCGGTCGAGTCTGAGTCCAACTGCAGGTCCGCGTACTATTCTGTGTCCTGTGCATAGCTGGCTCTGACGTTTCCTGCATGATCTCACCAGCTCCAATCGTTAGGTTCTGCGGAGCGGCGGCTTGCATCCATCCATCAACCCCGTACCCGTGTCCGGCCCCGTCCTGCCACAATGGCCCCACTCCGTCTTCTCATTGAGCAGGGCAAGTTTGTCGAGACCTCGGGCCGACAAGTCATTCTCCGTGGCATTAATGTTGCTGGGGATGCCAAGTACCCCAGCGAGCCCTTCGACCAGCCCTCACAGATCTCCGACAACTTCTTCGACGGGGACAACGTTAGCTTCCACAAGAGACCATTCACAAAGGAGGACGCCCATGAGCATTTCGCGAGGCTGAGGCGTTTCGGCTACAACACTATACGATATGTCTTCACATGGGAGGCCATCGAGGCCAGGGGCCCTGGAATATACGACGAGGAGTGGATAAGCCACACCATTGAGGTGTTGAGGACAGCCAAGGATTATGGCTTCTTTATATACATGGACCCCCATCAGGACGTGGTATGTTCGACCTCGGCTCTTGCACCTCTCGAACTTGGCACAGCATCTAACTTGTTCATCCGTGAAGTGGTCGAGGTTCTCTGGCGGCTCTGGCGCTCCAATGTGGACGCTCTACCTCGCCGGCCTGAACCCGCTGTCCTTCGCCGCCACCGAAGCAGCCATAGTACACAACACCTACCCAGAGCCCGAGAACTACCCCAAAATGATATGGTCAACCAATTACAACCGCCTTGCCGTTGCGACCATATTTACAATGTTCTTCGCAGGAAAGGCATTTACACCCAAGTGCATCGTGGACGGCGTAAATATTCAAGAATATCTGCAATCCCACTTCTTCAACGCCATAGAGCATCTAGCAAAGAGGATAAAAGATTCTGGCGACATTCTCAATGAGGTCGTCTTTGGATGGGAGAGCATGAACGAGCCGGCACGGGGCCTGATTGGGCTTGAAGACATGAGCGTCATCCCCAAGGAGCAGGCACTGAAGAAAGGAACGTGCCCGACCATCTGGCAGGCTATTCTTACAGGGTCTGGGCGTGCTTGCGAGGTTGACACGTGGGATATGGGCGGCCTGGGACCATACAAGGTCGGAAGGACGCTGATTGATCCACGTGGTGAGACCGCCTGGCTGCCGGCTGACTACGATGATTCCCGCTACGGATGGAAGCGCGATCCTGGATGGAAGCTGGGGGAGTGTGTATGGGCGCAGCACAGTGTATGGGACCCTAGCACAGACACCCTGCTCTGCAAGGACTACTTCGCCCATGATCCAAGGAACGGGGCGGTAGCGAATTATCCATACTTCACCAACAACTGGTTCATGGATTTCTACAGGGAGTATCGGGATATGGTCAGGTCACACCACCCTGAGGCGATTATGCTGTGCCAGCCACCGGTGTTGGAGCTGCCGCCCAGCATCAAGGGGACCGAGGACGACGACCCGAACATGGTGTACGCCCCACACTATTACGATGGTATAACCCTCATGACCAAGAAATGGAACCGAACTTGGAATGTGGACGTGCTGGGTATCCTCCGCGGAAGGTATCTCACACCTGCATTCGGCATCAAGATTGGCGAGACTGCCATCCGGAACTGCTTCAGAGACCAGCTGGCTGCAATGAGGAAAGAAGGCTTGGATTACATGGGTAACCATCCTTGCGTCTTGACCGAGTTTGGCATTCCATACGACATGGATGACAAGTATGCCTACAAGACGGGAGACTACTCTAGCCAGAGTGCAGCCATGGATGCGAATCACTTTGCAGTCGAGGGTAGTGGGATGGAGGGTTACTCATTATGGCTTTATACCACCAATGTGAGAACACCCCTTTCTAGAAGGATCCCAAAGCACACGCACGGGTGACAAATTACACGATACTGACCTTGTCAATTTCAGAACGTTCACCAATGGGGCGATCAGTGGAACGGAGAGGACCTTTCGATCTACTCCCTCGACGACAAACCGCTAAACATCTCTGCTGTGCCCCCTCCCAAGGTTGAGCCTTCAGGGTCGTCTAATTCTCGGCTTTCTGAGGACGTGGCGGTGACGCCAAATAATCTTAAGAAAACGCTCACCAACGATGCTCCCTCCGCATCGCCCACGTCGAGCCATCCTCCGAACTCAGGCAACCCATCCCGGCTGATGGATACCACCGACCCGGCCCTCAAGGCAACTCCTGGTTATCGCGCCGCCGAAGCCTATGTCCGGCCGGCACCGGTGGCCGTGAGCGGGGACATCACGCACTACACTTTCGACCTAAGGAGCTGTACGTTCGTGCTGAAACTGCGCACCGCGAATGAGCCCAGCCAGGATGCACCGACGGTTGTGTTCCTCCCGGAGTACCACTTCCCGCGGGAGGGCTCTGTGGTGGACGTGTCTGGCGGCAAGTGGGAGATTGGGCAGGGTGAGGACGGCATCCAGCGGCTGCGGTGGTGGCACGGCAAGGGCGATCAGGACATCAAGATCGTGGGCCAGGTTAGGAGGTATAATGCCGGTGACGGCAAGGACGGTGCGCCTGGCGAGGAACCAGGGTATTACGATATGATCAATAACTGGCTGGGCAATGGCTGTGTTATAATGTGAATTTTGGGGTTTTTCTTCTTTTTCTTTTTTGTTTCTTCTTTTTTGTTTCTTCTTCTTTTTTTCTTCTTCTTTTTTTCTTCTTCTTTTTTTCTTCTTCTTTTTTTCTTCTTCTTCTTCTTCTCCTCAGCAATTGAGATGTGGGTTCGTTGCATTCTGGGAGGAAGACATTCGTATATAATAACATATTGTACCGTCTACGTCAACAAGCCAGACAGGTGTTTGGAGAACAGCCTGACCCTGATCGCTGTCTCCTGCAGATGTGTTTGTCCGGGCGTACTAGTATTTCGCGCATGGGCGGGCGTACAAAAAGGCAATCATGCATTCTAAGGTTATTAAAGGATTGTGCTCGCACGGCCACCCCGAAGTTAGAATCAATCCCAGCAGAGTGTCGGTCCAGCCGCCGGCGACTGTATATTCGTGTGTCTCTCTGGGTCTCCGCCGGGGGGGGGGAACCAAGCCCCTGTAATCTTGGAGGAGTCTTGTTGCAGGCCGTTGGGTTGTTGGCAACTTGCCGCTGGCGCAAGGCAAACAGATCCGGATCTCTCAGCTGAGACCTAGCTCGGTGACGCGCGAGCCTTGTGGGACCCCAGCCCTGCGCCGCATCACGCACACAACGCTGGTCCTGTTTCGGGGGCGTGTCGAGGTCACGCTCGGGACATGATGCCGTGTTGCTTGATCTGATTAATAGAGATGCTCAGTGAGTAGATAGTAGAGTCTGTGTAGGTTTTTATGTGCGTGAGCGGACCACGGGGCTTTCGAGTGCCGAGGTCAAGGAACAGGGCTCTGTGGTTTGTATTACTTGACAAGTTGGGTGGCTACCATTTACACACTGTGTTCCTAGGAGTATAGTGCGTCTATACTACCTACCTAGGTAGGTACGGATAATTATAGTATATAGTATTATTAACAGGCGTCGACATTGCCGACTATTCCCTGAACGATTGATTGAATGACCGAGTAAGACAGCCGCGGATATATTGTTACCTAGGTAGGTAAGTGAGTACTTTGGTATTATACTTACCTACAGCACGCACATGCAACAGGCCAAGTCAGCACCTCCAAAGTTGCTGCTATGGGAAGCGATTGGGCGTGTATGGCAGATACCCTGCAAGAGATTGATGATGGGAAACCCCTTTCCCTTTCCCGGAACGTGTTTTGTCCCGTGGTTCGCCGTGTCACACGTGAAGGACGAGAAACACGGAGCTTGCAAATCGTGAATGGTGGGATGGATCTGCAGAGCGTATCTTGGGCCCGCTGCTGGGCTGTCACCGTGTGTACGGAAGGGATCCCTGTCACAGCGACCCTGTAATGTGTGCCCTACGCGTGTATGTACGGAGTACAGTAGGTGACAGCTTGTTAATCATGTACTCAAGTATGTACAGTACCTAGGTACCTAATAATAAGTAAGAGAGACTAGAATGACGGACTGACAGGTCGGGCAGCCCAACTTGACGGCTGCTATGAAGGATGGATACCCTACATGTTGGTTCGTTTTGTGAGAACCTAGTCTGCCCCTGTGACATCAAGATTGAGGGAAAGGCTCAGATGGCCCAGTGATTGTGATTTATGTGTCTACAAATCTAGTCCGCAAGTCAACGTCAGCCCCCCCCCCCAAGTCAGTAAAGTCAATAATAATAAATCGCTGTGTTGTTCTGCTGTACGTTTGTTTGCCCGGTTTTTTTTTCTCCTTTTTTTTCAATGTCATTTCTTTGAGACACAGTATCTAGTTTTTGTTGCTAGATATATGCCCTGCGGCAGCTTCCTGGCTGGCATTTGATTATCTACAGATCTACACACTACAGTGCCTCTCCTCCAATCCACCCCACCCCCCTTACAGACAGACGAGCCTGGAGCAGCATTTTGGTCGAGCTACTGCGGTGCGACGTGAACCTGCCGCCTTCTTGATGAGTTTCTCGAGGCATCCGCCCCCCCCCGTCCAGCTGCTCTTCCCGGCGCCAGAGTTGGGCTGTATCTGCAGCCGTGTCGACGCCAAGTCCCTTCCTTCCCTGTTGGTCCATCCGTCATCCTTCCGAGTCCAATCCTTCACCACATTCAAAGTGCCCCCCCCCCATTCTCGCTCGTCTGCCCTTGGCAACCAGGTCGCCCACCAGACAGCAGCCGCTACTAAGCCGACGGGCGCCAAGCCCACGAGCTAGTGCTACAAGCTAGAAAGAACATTGAAGCAGGCGAAGAACGTCCGCGCCTAGTCTCGAGTCTCGATTCTCGACTCGTTCCTCCGCCAAGAACAAGAGGAAGGAAGTCGCATGCAGGCTTGTTTGGGTCTTCGTTCGTGATCGACTAGCAACCAGCGACCAGCAACCAGCGACCAGCTTTTCCCCTTCCACAAGCCGCCTGATTCGCTCGTGCCCCGCGCTCGATTCAAATCGAATCTCTCCCTGGTCACGATAAGCACGTGGAGGAACACAGACGCAGACACGGGCTGAGTCACGGTCTCTCAGAAGGGGGGAGAGAGAGAGAGAGAGGGCGCACACGCAGAGATAGGGGACCTCGCCGTCTCCACTCTGCTCCTTCAGTGCCACACGCTTGGCACATTCAATACTTCGTATTAACTGTGAGTTACGCGCGCATCGTATTACTGTCCTTCTGCCCTTTCCTGCCCTTCTCTGCCCGGCCCTGTTTGTGCACTGTTTTCGTCCTCCCTGCCCAATTGACATGACACGTACAACATACTTGAGGTATACATGTACATGACATGACAAGACATTGACACAGCACGAGTGGGTTGTGCCGATTGCATGCAATGAATGTACTGTGCTATGTGCCTATGTTCTGTTGTTGCCGTTGTGGACAGTGATTGTTGGACAGCCTGACACCAAAAAAGTCCCCACGGGCGGGATCTTGCCTCGGGCTGTGTTGTCGATCGCCCAATGTCTCACAGTTCCCACAGGCCTTTTTTTTTTTTTTTTTTTTTTGTCCCTTCCTTTCTGCCCTCGATCCATCGTCGTGCAGTAGACTACCTCAGATACTGTGATGCCCCATCCCCACCAGCACCCAGCAACCAGGAACCCGGCACTGCAACCAGGCACGAACGGGCAGCGGCACAGCTGCGCCCCATCTTTGATCTTAATCCCGGCCCCCATTTGGATCTGGCCCCAGGGCCTGCCTGCCTGCCTGCCTGCCTGCATTCTGCTTCGCCTGCGTCGCGCCGGCTCGCCGGCCTTTCTGCCCAAGCAACCGGATGCGCCATCTCCCGTCTCCCGCCTCCTGTTTGCCGTCTGCCCTCCACTGGCTTGAGAGTATGCCCTCTGACCTCGCCTCGCTCAAAGAAACCAACCGCTCGCTCAAATGAGCAGGAGCATACATCGCCAGCGCTCCATCTCGAGTCTCTCCTCACGACAGGTCGACCGCGACAGAGACCACGCGAACGGCGGGCTTGGGCTGCTGAGCCCCTACAACTCCAGATCCCCCCTCGCGGGCCTTTCTTACCCGCCCTTGTCTCTAGATGCCACCTCTACAAAGCCCGCCCGGCCGACCTTCCTGCTCGACCGCAAAGGCACCGAGGACATCGCAAAGCTCGAAGGCGTGCTCTTCGACGACGTACCCACCCTCGGCTCCAACAGCTCCCTCCTCTCCAGCCTAGGCGCCGGCTCTCTCTATCCCGCCATCAACAACACCTCCGCCCCAGATCCCACCTCCCACTACCTCTCCGCTCCAGAGCCCGCCGGCCAGAGGAGAAGGGCCAATACCGCCAGCGGCCCACTCTCGCCCGCACCGTCCCCCGACTCCCCCGCCGACTCTCCGGCCAAATCTACCAACCGCGGCCTCGCATTCCCTCCTTCGTCTCGCCCACCCCCCCCCCCCCCCCCCCGCTGCCGTTCCGTCCCCGCCTTTCCAGCCGCCCCCTCCGACCCTGCACTCGTCCGCGAGTGTGAACAACCTCAGCAGCATGTACGGCCAGCGCCAGGCCTCGGGCATCGACCCCTCGAGGCCCTTCCAGGTCCCTCCGCCGCCTCCTCCCATGTCGCCCCCCACGCAGATAGGAGGCATGAACAGCATAATGACAAATATACCTCCCCCTCCCCCTCGATACCCCAGTGCGCCGGCCGGCGCAATGTCCCTGCCAGGGCCTCCAGGCGGCCCTCCTCCCAGCGGCCTTCCTCCTCCACCAGGCCCGCCTCCTGGCAACCCAACACAATGGCAAGGCACCTGGAACAGCGCCTACGGGTCCTATATCCCTCCGCCCCCGCCCCAGCAGGCGCCCCGCCCGTACAACCCACAGCCCTACAAGAACGTCAACGGCCAGCAGATCGCCATACCCCCGCCCCCACCTCCCAGCGAGAGCATGCAGATGTCGGCTACTTACATCCCCCAAGGCGACACGTACGGGGAGGGCGTTGGTATTCCTGGTCTGGGCATGGACGATATGTCGACGTGGTCTGCCACTTCGCAGAGCTCGTGGCTCGGCAGTTTGGGCAGCCTGGGGACAGCAACCAGCGACACGACCATTTCCACGCCGGTCGACACCTATGGGAACCACCACCGGGGCAACTCGACGACCTCGAACGCGACCACGGCTGGCGGTGCGTCGGGCATCCCACCCGAGCTGGCCTCGCAGTGGCCGCTGGACCGTGTGCTGTCATGGCTCCAGGCAAACAACTTCAGCAAGGACTGGCTCTCGACCTTTCGCGCACTGGACCTGCACGGGTCCAGGTTCCTCGAGCTGGGCAGCGGCCACGGCGGGCGTGGCAATTTTGGCATGATGCACCAGCAGGTCTACCCACGACTAGCAACAGAGTGCACCAGCAGCGGGACCGGCTGGGATCAGTCGCGGGAGAGGGAGGAAGGCAAGAGGATGCGCCGCCTGATACGTAGCATTGTCAGGGGCGAGGCACCAACCACGACCGGGGTGTCATCCCACGGGAGGAAAGACTCAACGAGCAACACCTCTCTCGTACCCACCAGTGCGGGCCCGGACAGCGGCTCCCCGGACACTCCTATCAAGGCCACAGGCCCTGGATTCTCAGTTGGACGTAGGTCATCATCACAGCTACGGATGCAGACCATGCCCATCCTTTGGAACGGTTTTAGTAACTCTGCCAATTCTTCAGACCCCGGAGGCAACCACAGGAAAGTGCTAGGTAACATCGACGATGAGGGCTCCCGTCGCCACAGCCCGGTCACTAGCGAGTTCGGAGAGGTAGGAACGACCAACAACAACAGCAACAACAACAACAACAACAACAACAACAATAATAATAATAACAGCAATAACAATAACGAGCGCAGCAGCAACCGAGGATACAGCCCCGCGGCGAGCCCGGCGCCGACCCAAGGCCTTTTCTCGTCTTCTACGGCGCCCAATCTCGCTTCCTCGCCCGGCGGGAGATTTGGGGGCCACCGAAATCGAAACTCCACCGACTCGGTCTCGTCAAATGCGGCTATATATGGGTCTGGCGTCCCGCCCGAAGCGAGCCAGGCTCTGCGGGCTCAGATGACCGGCGAAATGGCCAAGGACACTCGTCGACATGGCCACGACGGTGGCAATCGGCCCAGTCCGCTCGGCGACAATTCATCGGCTGGCGACCGGTCTGCTGGCGCAAGCGAGCCACCCGGCTCTGCGAGGGAGCCCAAGTCGTTCCTGTCGACATTCCTCCACCACCGCAAGAAGAAGCACCATGACGAGCCTGACTCGCCCACGAGCCCGATGCAGCTCAAGCAGTTGTCGTTGGGGAGCAGAGGCAACGCGAGTGAGACCTCACTTGACAGGCTGGGTTCGAGCTTCTCCGCGGAGCAGCAGAGACCAGCCTCGTCGATGAGGTCGAGGCGCATCACCAGAGGCAGGATATTCATTCTCGCCACGTTGGACTACTGGAACTACCGCATGGTGGACGTCTCGGACGTGGAATCCGCATCAGAACTTAGACAACTAATATGCGTCAATCTCGGCCTGCCAGACGCGGACGGCGCTGAGTTGTATCTCACCGAACTAGGCAAGTTTGACCACGACGATGCGCTGGACGACAACAGACTGGTCGCCAAGAAGAAATCGAGAGCGGATGCCGCCGGGTCTCTGAAGATATTCGTCCGGCCTGGAAACATGGGCGGCTTGGGAGTGAACATTGGCCAGTCGCAGGATGCGCTCTCGCCAGCCTACTTGCCTACGGGGGCGAAGATGGATGAGGATACGTATGCGCGCCTGAACGGACAACGCAGGAGGTCTAGCTCATCTCCGCCGGCATCCAGGCAGAACACCCTCACCGGGGGTGACAAGGACAAGAAGTCGGCGAGCGGGGAGAAAGACGCGGCCAATGACAACAAGAGCGACGACGGCCACCTCACGCAGCAGGCCGAAGCATACAAGGCCGAGATGCACAGGAAGCAGCACGAGTATCTGGCCAAGCGCAAGGCTGCCAAAGAGAGCAGCAACTCACCCTCGGATGGCGGTACAAACACATACAGCGGTATAGTGGGCCGCGTTGTCAACTTTGACGAGCCGCGCATCTCGCCGTTTGAAGACAAGAAACCTTTTGACAGTGCCTTTGCGCCGCAAAGACGCGCTCCCGCGGCGCCTCTCGATCCTTCAGCGACCCTCATCAAGGCCAACTCGCTCTCGAAACGTGGCTCGTACCAGCGAACAAGCCAAGGGAGCATGGATGGTTTCCCCTGCAAGCGACAGAGCATAGGTCTCTCCGAGAGCCCAAAGCAGATGGCCGAGAAGAGGAGACCAAACAATGAGCGTCAGGCGCTCGGTGGCATCGGAGCTGCGCTTGCCGGTATCGGCCGCGGCCTCGGCGGCATCGCACACCCCGGAGGTGCTGGAAGGGGCAACTCACCAAACAGGGCGGAAGCAGAAGGTGACAACGAGTTCGCAGTGACCGGATCAGGGGATGAAGCAGGTAAGAATGCTCGATCGAGCATTTCATTACGTGGATACACCGGTAGTCCGCGACCGCGAACGCCACCGACGCCCGGCTCTTCGACCATGAGCCCGGGGGGTGTGGCGTTTGATGTGCCCGACTACTCACCTGGCGGAACCCGGCTGCCCAGAACATACTCACCCCTTGGTAGACGGAACAGGACGAGGAACAGCACCAGATCTACTAGGTACCCACTCTGGATTGACATTGAAGCTAAACAACGGCAAACAGGAGAAGGCGCCAAGCCTCGGGGAGCGACCTCTGCGGGCGACGTCAGCCCAACAGCAAGGACCGTATCGGACAAGCCGCCGCAGCTGCCCAAGGTGGTCGTGAAGCCCCGGATATTTGACGGCGATTCCTCTTCAGACGAGGAAGAGAATGACGACTCGGACGACGACGACTCGGACGACGGACTATTTGCGAAACCCCTGGCCGGACGTGGTGTTGCCAGCGCTCCCAGCAAGGGCAAGGAGTTGATGAATCAACCGGTTGCGAAAGCATCGCCTGTGAGCAAGGACGGCACCTTTTGGAATGAGGAGGACAGCGATGGAGATGAGGAGGAAGCGGCACTTGAAGCTAGCAATCTCGGCAAGCGGCCGAGCCTGACTGTGAACACCAAGCGCGGTAAGAAAGGGCTGTCGGTCTCGTTCACGAGTCCAAAGCTGCCGCCCTCGTCTGGGGGCAGGACACCAGCCGGCGACGATGACGACCACTCTTCCAGGGGCTCAAAGAGAACACCTAATACGCCGCACTCCGAGGGCTGGGACTCCAACGACAATGACGTGAAGCTTAGCAGGCGTAAGAGTTTCATGGAGAAGGACACATCGATCTGGGCCAACCGTCCTCCCACCGATGCGCTGATCAACAACCTTGAGGACTTCTTCCCCAACCTGGACGTGGATCAGCCCGTACTGGAGGAAGGCAGCGAGATCCCAGGTGATCTGCCGCCCAGTCCGATAGCCGAGGAGACGGAGGAGCAACCGGGAAAGCAGTCGAAACCAGTGACATCTTCAAGGATCAGCACTATATACAACGACAGTGACACGCTTGGCAGCGACGAGTCCACCCTCAAGGCACTCGAACGGCCAGCTTCGTTCGTCAGCGCGGCACAAAGAAGCACGCGGCGGTCCCAGGGCTTGGGCAGGATGAAGTCCATCAGAGAAGTGGCTCACAAGCGCTACACACAAGGCGCCGGAATGGCGCCGCCGGTGCCAGCGACCCCGAACAGTAGCACGTCAGCCGCCGCGAACAAGAACACGAACCTCATGCGGCGCAAATCGACCAAGATGTTCAACGCCAACATCGTGCAGATCAGACCGCAGCGGGGGTCAATGATCCTGCCGCAAATCCCACAGGATCACCTGCCCAGTCTGCCACACAACGCCAACAACCAGATCCCCAAGCGACAGACGACGTTCCGATGGTTCAAGGGCCAGCTCATCGGCAAGGGAACGTATGGGCGGGTCTACCTGGGCATGAACGCGACGACGGGTGAATTCTTGGCCGTCAAGGAAGTCGAGGTCAATCCCAAGGCTGCAGGAGGTGACAAGGCCAAGATGAAGGAGCTCGTCGCCGCGCTGGACCAGGAGATCGACACGATGCAGCACCTCGACCACGTGAATATCGTACAGTACCTAGGCTGCGAGAGGAAGGAGACGAGCATCTCCATCTTCCTCGAGTACATCCCCGGTGGCAGCATGGGCAGCTGCGTGAGGAAGCACGGCAAGTTTGAGGAGTCTGTCGTGGCAAGCCTGACACGGCAGACGCTGTCGGGCCTGGCCTACCTTCACCGCGAGGGCATCCTGCATCGCGACCTCAAGGCGGACAACATCCTGCTGGACGTCGACGGCACGGCCAAGATCTCGGACTTTGGCATCAGCAAGAAGACGGACAATATCTACGGCAATGACAAGACCAACTCGATGCAGGGGTCCGTCTTCTGGATGGCGCCCGAGGTGATCCGCAGTCAGGGCGAGGGCTACAGCGCAAAGGTGGACATCTGGTCGCTGGGCTGCGTGGTCCTCGAGATGTTTGCCGGGCGCAGGCCGTGGTCCAAGGACGAGGCAGTCGGCGCCATATACAAGATCGCCAACGGAGAGACGCCACCCATCCCCGAAGAGGTGTCTGCGGCGGTGAGCCCGGTGGCGCTGGCCTTCATGTGGGATTGTTTCACCGTGTAAGTCCTCCCTGCTCTCTTCTCATCCAGCCCCTTGGAACCAGTTCCCCCTGCCCAGTTCCCCTGGAACCAGTCCCCCTTTCTTTTTCTGTGGGAAGTGATCTCCTTTTGCTGACGCCGCGGCGCTGTTCCCCCACCCCTTAGAAACCCCGAGGAGCGCCCCACAGCCACCAAGCTACTTGCCGAGCATCCATTCTGCGTCTTCAGGGATGACTATGACTTCCGCCACACCGACTTGTACGCCAAAATCAAGGGGACGTGGAAGACTTCGGAATGAAGGGTTCGAGATCCGGTGTTACCTTGCAGACTTCCCGGTGACGACGTCTGCTGAGGACCTGCGGAAATCCACGCTTTCCATCACCCAGACAAGCGAATTTCGATTGTGTCCTTCATCTCCTGCGCGACAATGACCAGGTTTCGGGTGCACGCCAAAAAGTCGCTGCGTCTCGCAACATTGTCATCTTCCGGATACTGTGACATATTTACACCATCAAACCCGCCCGAAGTCGAATTTCTCGAATGGGAAGAAATCAACGAACCAATGGCTTTTTTTTTTTTTTGGACATCCCCAACTGCGACAGTGTGTTTTCTCAGAGTCTTACTCGCGGGCTGAGAGAGCGAAGGGGGATTGGACAAGGGGTCATTTTGGATATACTATACTCGTATCCATACTCGTTCGGACTAACACACATATACTCATACACATTACTCCATCCCCAGCCCTTTTTCCCCTGACATGCCTTTCCTTTAAATTTTTTGTACTCTTCGGGGCTCTCGGGTACCTAAGGTAGCGAGATGGAGATGCTCATGGGGGTTGGGCTCCAGGGGGTTGGGATACAGGCATAGCTTTTTCAGCATTGCATAGCGTTTCATTTCATGTTCTCTTTGGTGGTGCGGGGGTATAACACGATCGAGGATAACATCAGCCAACCAGGACTCTATCCAGGACTCTATCCAGTATCTGGATGTTGGATTCAGAAAAGGGAGTGGGTCTATGTGTCGGTGGTGCATGTCTGGGCCCAGATGATGACGACTCTCTCTACCTGTACAATAATCATACTTGGCAACGAAATTCAAACCCCAGCGGTTTGAGAGATGATGATGTTGGATGTTCAACTTCGTGATGTGTACACTGAGAATGTTGTCTATTTACAAATTCTCAATGTGACTTTAAAGCAATGGGCTAAATCCTCAGCGGAACCCTGGGCGGAAGCCCGTGCCGCCGCCTCCTCTACCCGGCTTCCTCCGTGTGCTGGACTGGTCCTGGCAACGTGTACGGAGTAGCAAGGGTTGGTCTGCCAAATGATGTGCTTTTTTTCCTTTTTTGTTCTCAGTCTGGAACTTCTCTGTGGGGCTCGCGTGCAGCAAGGACATTTGTGTTGCAGAAAAAACAAGAGAGCCCTGGAGACCAGAGTGAAAAGCGGAAAGCACAAGTTTGACGACCTACCAGCTCGAAATAGTCACAGCATTGTGAGTCACTCTGGTACAGGCAGGGTCTTTGGCCGCACGGTACGAGTCGGTAAAGTTCGCCCCCGGAGTAACCCTTACTTTTGAGCGGATCCTCTGCTGGCAGAGTTGGAGTTTTTGACATGTCTGTCTACCTAGTGTAGGTATCTATCTGATTATGCGCCTGTATCTTAGCTTTTAGGCAGACGTCGGCCAAAACGCTCTGTGCCATCTGTCATTGATCAGACGGACTAGGCTCATGTAGTTTCATCCCCCAGGCCGAGCCGACCTATAATCTTCATCACAGAGCTGTCTAAACATCACGCGGTCTATGTAAATGTCAACCCACCCCCTCACCCCCTTTTGAACCTGCAAGATATAGGTAAAGAGAGGTACTATGCGGTGTCCTTGAAGACATTACAGCAATTCTTGCCGGTGTGATTGTCTCTACCGTGTCAGTTGGACCGTGAAGACGGACAGGGTCGTGGTAGCTTAAGCCATTCGGGCCATAAAAGGCTGGACGGATTTACATCTCTTTGAGACATTCAACCGGGTACTGCTGTTGGACCAGGTATCCATACCATGTGGACTATGCTTTTTCTCGTGCCCCTTGTCCAACGCAACAACAGAGTCAAGCAGCATCGACAGATGAAAGCCACGCTTTCATCGTGGACCCGCCTGCGCCTGCTGCACCCCAGTCTTATCGCAGCCTTGAGTACCCGAATCCGAACTCGCTACAATCGTCAGGGTGCGTGGATACCAAGTCATCGAATGGAAGGGACTCTTGAGCCTTTGAGACATCTAGATTCTCGCCATGGGCACCATGCCTCTGGCTATTATTATTATTATTACCGGTTGGCGTGGTCAGGACGGCAGAAACGTGCTGCCTGTATCACGACGCCAAGGATCATCAGCTGGTGATCACCTTGACTCCTGATCGGATATGTGAGCGTGGCCGTCACTTTCGAACACGCTAGGTCCCCATGGAAGCTTTTTTTCTTTTTTTTTTGGGGGGGGGGGGGGGGGGGGGGGTTGTGTGTGAATTGGCCGTCATCACCGTTCCTGGCCAGCCTCAATCTCAGCGCAGTCCGAAGACATCAGTATGTACTTGGCCACAACGCTTTACACCCCATGTTTGGCCAGCAACCCGTTGTTTGATATCGGACGGCCGTGGCAAGATACCCATGGACCCCACGATGGGAGATCGGAACTACAACATCAGGTGGCTGCAGATTTAATCGGCTACTTGATGGCCCTGTGCTCGGCTACACCTCCACAGGGATCCCAAACGTTAATTGCTGCTGTACCGTTACATTAGGCCTACACATCCCACTCTTATATCTTTTTCTCGTAGTTTTCATACAGACAGTACCTCAGGTTTGTGACGCTGATGGCGAGGCGATTAATCGCTAAGAAATACGAGTTACTTGTATTTGTGTGCGGCGTGCTAATAAATTTAAGTCAAGAAAGATATGGTTACATTAGTCCCACTGCCCCAAGCCTGAAAGTCACGAACCAACGTTTGGGATCCCTGTGGAGGTGTACATTTGTGAGGCCCTGGGCAGTTTCGCGTTCATATCAAGGCCCACGGGCCCTTCCAGACTGCCAGACTGCCAGGCTGGCCAAGCATGTTCTCGGGCACAGGGAGGGGTGTGGAGACCAACCGATCTGAAAACGGGATGAACGGGGTCAACAGAACCCGATTCGGATTCTCCAGTGGTGGGCAAAAATTGAAAGAATTAGCTCAGGAAACGCCATCCAAATACACTACTGTACATATTCAGGGACGAGCCCGACGACGTCCTGAATCGTCACGCCATGTGCTCGGGCAGGGGCTGCAGCCAAGAGACGGTCCGGAAAGATAGGCTTCCTGAAGGATGTGACGTAAATGTAGGCGAAGAGTGTCGTGAGCAGTGAGAAGGCGGGTGGGGCCAGGTCGGCACGCCCGGCTTACACTACAGCGTTTGGAGTTTTCCGATCTCGAGGCACACTGCTGCCACCAAGCAGATCGAGTGGCCGCACCGCACCACCACCGGGCTCCGTGATTCTCGGCGGGGACCCACCCGCCATTTCGATCCGTAGGTTTTCGCAGGTGCTATTTCGGATCATTCAATTTTGTTATTCAGAACTCAGGCCCATTGCAAAACAGGTCAAAGAGGCCTGCCGAGGTTAAAGGCCAAGTATGTACTTTTTCTGGACAGGTAGGAGAAAGACCTAGCTAGGTAGGACAGATGCGAGGCCATCCACTTTCCCACTTGAGCAGCCTGTTGTCTACACGTGTAGTTAGCGGGATGTTGGGAAGTGAACTTGGCGAAACAAATTGCGTGCGGGTTTAGCCGGCAAAAAGGGTCCAGTGCCGACACGAAGAGAGGCCGGAACGGATGTGACGTGAACGCACGTTGCAGCGGCTTCCCGCAGGGTACGGAGTACGGGGTGAAAGACCCACGGACAGCTCTGGGTTCGAAACTTTGGACTGCCTCTACACTAGAGACAGACAAGCAGGACAGGTGGCATTTGTTTCTCCGCGAGATGACGTGGGGCCAGGGCAGAGGGCGAGATCAAGGGCACTCCTAGACACCTGACCTCGCGTCTGTACTCCGTATCTGGACAGAGGCGTGCGGTTCTGTGTCGATAAAGTGTACTCCGTAAAGCCATCCCCGAAACCCGAACCAGACGGACCAGACGAGAAGAGTTCCTATTCTGGGTGCCGCTGCCAGGGCAGGCTGATGGCAGTGGGGCCTCTGGCGAGGCAGCTTCCTCATCCCGGAATCGCTGCGATTGGAGGAGCTGGAGATCGCAAAACATATGATAGATCGGAAGCTTGGCGGGCGAAGGGACTTTTTTTTTTTTACACGTGTAGAAGCAAAAAGCATCGGATTTATTAGGTTAGGTCTTGGCGACTGACAGTACCGGTAACCCAGGGCCCCACGAGGCTAAGCCTAATGGCAGGTAGCTTCGCGATGCGTTATTGCGAAGACCTACACTACACGGTAGCTTGGTGTGGCGGGAAATATCGGTCACAACACAGCACCATGAGTCCTCATTTCAAGAGTCATAGCTTGTCGCCGTATTTGTTAGGCTGAATAACAAGCCGTGAGTCGAGTCAACCATGGCCAGTCCGAGGCGTTGCCACTCCGTACCAAGGTTGTAGGGCGTGGTTGGATGGGCTCTGGATGGGCTCTGGTGAGACTCAGGCAAGCCAGTGCTGTGGCCGACAGACATCCTTGGCTCGCGGGATATGCAAAGTCGTTCTGAAGCTATCTATTAGCCGAGACGCCACAGCCTAGCGGCTGCTCCGGGCTGTGGCCGTTGACATTCGGCAGCTAACAGAAGGGTATCGCCAGGCGAGTGCCGGTGGTCATATTGTACGATGCAGAACTTGTGGCTGCTGCTGCTGGGTAGGTGGGTGAGGATGGAGAAAAATCGGGATCAGTAAGCACTTTGGCAGCACAGCCCGGCAACAAGAAACACCCACGAGGCAGCCGACGAGGCAACCGGGAGGGAAAGTTGCCACGGTGTGCCGTGGACATTAGTAATACACAGAGAGGCGGCAGAGCCTTTGATGGCGCAGAAGAGATTGAAACACTGCTTTTGAGGCGTGAGCATTGAGCACTGAGCAGTGAGCACATGTGTAGATTGCCATGTCGGTCGGGATGGGATTGTGGAGAAACTGCCATGCCGGTTCGTGGTCAGCTGCTGCGGACTGCTGACTGGCCTGGCAGGACTGAATGTGCACAGCAGCTGCAGCCTGCAGGCCAGCCACATGTAAAAGGTGACGACTGTGGGGCGGGTTTGCTGTTCCGGCCGCCCGGTACCGAGAGGCAAAATGGTCGGCCGAAAGGGCTGAAGAGGCACAGGATCAAAAGAAAGTGTCCCTAGAATTCCCAGGGCAAACACATGAAAGGGACGAGACAGGATGTGTTTGTACGGGACACCCTCACCCCAGATCCACCTGGCAGCTGGCAGCTGGTAGTGGCACATTTTGCAGCTGGCTGGCTGGACAATTCGTTCTGCCAGCTGGACGCCCTGCTGGCCCCGTCTCCCGCAACGCTGGCGCTCCGTTCCGTCCGTTCTGCCGTTCCGTCCCCAAGTCCACAGACCCGTGCGCTTTTGGCCTGGATGATCGGCAATGGGCCTCGCCGTCCCGGTCCAGACACCGGCAGACCAGCTCAATCCAACACTACTGTGGTAGGCCTCAGTCGGCCCCAGTCCAGAGCCACCACAGCCAGAGCCAGACGAAACCAGAGCGGCCCAGGGCGGCTACTAGGCCCCCCAGGAACTGGCACTGGGGTACAGGCTCAGTGTGATGGGTATCGTAGCAATCGATTGGTTTCTGTCTATGTGTCTCTTGTCTAAGTTTGTACTTAAAGGCCGAAAGGCCGAGAACTACTTATAAGTACTCCGAGGAGGCCTGTGTATA